>PVKA01001696.1:0-100273 GCA_004027165.1 Ctenomys sociabilis
GTGTGTGTGTGTGTGTGTGTGTGTGTGTGTGTGTGTGTGATCTACTTGTAGTAAGCAGAATTCATGAAAGCACAGGACAGTGTCAGCTGCCCTAAATGTCAGTATTCCAAGACAGCAAAATCCTGGATAAGATTTTGTAAATGTGACTCCTCTACAAGCTTCTATTAATGAATACAAAGGGAGATGTAACATCACACATTTCATTTGCCTCTATGTTTTAGCCCCTACATATCTGGAGCAATAGGATCTGCATTCTGGAGTCAGCATGGCTGCCACAAGCCTCGCATCTGTTCTTCATCATCCCTTTTTGCCTTGTTGTCTCTACTTTGGAGTTATTACCATGGACTGACTGTCTTGCAACTGTAAGCCAAATTAAACCTCTGATACCAGCATGATGTCCCAGTGATGGAAAACCTGATTCATACACCTACTGTCTATTATTTTTCTAGTATATTGGTCCATTTCTCCTCTCTATGCCTCTGCTTGTGACATTTTCTCCATCTGAAATACTCATTATTTTACACTTGTTTTTCAAATGCTTGTTTCCCAAGATTCAAGTACAGGCTCATTCATCTAGGAAGTGTCTCTAAAATCCAGGAATCCTCGGCTTCTTCCATTGCATAACCATGGCCAGGGGACATGATATTAGTCTAGCAAATCCCTTAGAGTACTAAATTTGTGGGGGAAAAAACTGCTTCACTTTTTAATTTAGAAAAATACTCTCTAAGAAAAAACATTAGAACCATTCTCCTATCCTGTTAATTTATCAGGCTCCTTCTCCAACTGTGGGATTTCCTAAATCTTCAGTCTTGCTGTCCTGGAGTTACAGTCTTGGCTCTGCTACTTCTTCATTATGTGATCCCAAGTGAGTTACTTAACCTCTAGTTACATTCTCCACCACTTGGGTCTAACTTTCTGGACCCCTCTATGAGTAATGGGTGTTTTTTTTTTTTTTTTTTTTTTTTTTTAGTATGACACCAGACTAATAATGAATCTCATAGTTTTCCTTGTTCAGGTTAAATAAGACAATCTGCATATAGAACTCAACAAGAGTGTCTGATACTAGTGGTCATAGATAACTATTTTTCATGTTGTGGTTTCAAAGCTCTAGCTTTGAAATAAACAGGTGACCTTTTCACCTTGAGTTGTACATAGACCAGACATACCATGAGTTGCCTTTGTTCTTCCACAAGCCAATGAGGAAATCTGCAGGTAGAGTTTGAAAACATAACCTTGCCAAAGCTGGGCCACACCGGGTTGGATTGTCTAGGTGGACAGTGAGATGTTTGTCCGCCTAAGTGTGTGTGTGTGTGTATGTGTGTGTGTGTGCACATGGGTGTGTGATGAGTGTTCCATGTTGATAATGTGCACCAGATTCAGAAAAAGTTCACCCATTGGCTTCTGTTCTAAACACTGGGCAAAGTCCTCACCTATCAAAGGCAAGAGAAGGATGTCTAAGTTTAACAGGTGACAATGAGAAACACTGCTCTGTCTGGGCTTCATGTCAAGCAATGACACTGCAGTCAGACCTCAGTAGACCTGTGAGCAGCTGTGCATTGCATCCTTTTGTGGTTAGCCTCAGGAAGCAAAGAGGGAATAGCTGGCTTTTACTTAATCATACCTGAAATGTGAAAACTTTGCCTTCAGGGAAGCCAGCAGCACAGGAATGTTCTCTGGGATCAAGTTGTCTTCTAAAGACTTGTTTTTAGTTACATTCTCCACCACTTGGGTCTAACTTTCTGGACCTGAACAATGCGAATGCAGAGATAGGGTTCACCTTTCAGCATTGTTCCTGAACTTTGCCACTACTCAGTCTTGTGCACTTGGGGAGAATCCTGGACCTTCTTTGCCTCAGAGATGTCTCCATCTGAGAGGTGAGGCCATGCTTGTGCCAGTCTGTGCATCTGATTCCACTTTTGTCTCACAAGGCCTGGGTCCAGATCTCTGTCATGCTAGCCTGTGTAGGCAAGACCTTTCTTCACTAGGTTTGTGGCTTTGCCCCTGCTTGTTGTACCCCTTTCTCCTAAGAGACACAAGGTGACACAAAGCCTAGAGTCACCTACCTCTGTCTTCTCATTTGGAATCTCTTCTCATAGCTGACCCTGACTTGTTTCATGAATATAGCCATTTAATGTTCTGCCTAACAGTACAGACAGTGTGGCTATATGGAAAGAGATTTTCCTGTGGTGACCTTGGACAGAGTGTCTAGCTCCTCTGAAGTTCATTTCCTCTACTCCAGAGGTAGGAGTGATGACAGCATTTCCTTCATAAGGAAGATCTGAAAATTAAAGGTGAAAATGCAGGGGAAATACTTTACTCAGTATCTAATGCACTGTGGCTACTATAGATGTCATTGAATAAATATGTCTGGGTTTACCTCTTCTTTGAACTTCTTTTACTGTGCACTGGGATATTGGTTCATCCTTGGGCACATGGACTAAGTTGCAAGCAGCCCCAGGTGACAAGGAGGCTATGATATTGTTCTTTTAGCTCTTCAGAGATCTGGTTTCCTTACCTCCTCTGCATTTATGAGTGTAGAATCTCATCTGATTGTTATCAAACTTCTGGAGCACATTGACATGAACCCTCTTGAAGTCCCCAGGAACCTGCATTCCAATAAGACATGGAGAATGTGATTGAGACCCTCAGGCACTATGACAGTGGTTCATATCTTCTTGAGCCTACAGGGGAGCCTACAGTGGCAGGAGCGCCGTGCACAGGTGGATCTGGGATGGAAAACAGGTGTGGAGAGCAGAGTGGCTGGCGGATGTCATAGAATCAAGTAGCAGTTGATCAAGCATTAAGAACATTAACACTACTGAGTTAGAATGGGTTATTGGAGAAACAGGCCAGGCATACAAGCTGGATAAGAAAGGGAGTACACTTAGGCAGCAGGGAGTCTTCAGACCAACTATAGGTCTGATGCCCTGGAAAAGAAAGCTGGAGGCAAGGATTGTGCAGGGAAGCTTTATACTGCAGTCATAGCTGTGCTCAAATTCCTGATAGGCCAATGGAACATTTCATCACCGAAGAAAGAAATATCCATGAGAACCATCTCTGGCAGGACAGGAATTACCCACTTGATGCCCCCTTGTGTGCCACCATTGTCTGGGAGCAGGCAGAGGAAGTATGAGCTGTCCTTGATGATGTAGTAGGTTCAAAGGTGTGGCATGTGGGGGCTGTCAATCACCCATGTTCCCTGCATCAGGTTCCCTTGAACACAGATCTGAGCAGGACAGGTCCGTACATGCTATATAACCAAGGTGGTATCTTTCCAGGCACTTCAGTTATGAAAATGTCTGGCTGGTCTCATTTTCCAACACACACATATTTACTCGCTTTGAATACCTGGGCATATTCATATACACACAGTGCATCAGAGAATACGTGCTGAACTACATTCTGGCCCAAAGTCTGCCTTAGATAAGATATATAACCTTGAGACAAACATTCCCTTTCCTTGAATTCATTTTTTTCCAACTTTAAAATTAGAGGCACCACTCTGATCTTTTTTGACTTTATCACTTTAAATATTTGCAGATTATTCTTAAAACTGCAAATAGTACAGATGGACAGTGTTATTGAATAGTCCCACAAAGCAGAGAAGAATGCGATGGCTAGTTGACTTGCACAAATTGTACTGTGCTGAGTGCTTCTGATAGGTTTGAGAACAAATAAAATAGCTCTTGCCCTTCTGGGTCAGCCTTTAAGTGTGAATATAAAGAGAAAGGAAGTAAAGAAGTAAACAGCAGTAGGCATCGTAGAGGATGGATGAAGTTCAATGTCGGATTATTGACCGGAGCGGGGCCTTCTGAGAGACTGCACGTGCTGTTCATTTGCTGAGCATGAAGAACAATTTATCCACTTCTCCTGCATTTATGGATCATCATCTGTGTGCCAGGTTTGGTGTATCTGTAAGGTTAGGTAGAGTTCTCAGTCAAAACCATGGACAAAACCTCTCCCTTTTGGACATTTTCCCAGACCTGCTTGGCTCTTCATTAGAACACTGTCACACACTGGTGAGCGAAATACTTGTTCATCAAAGCCTTCCAGGGCCCATGCCCTTTGTGTTTTACTTTCTCTTGGGTAAAGGCAACATGTAGTGATAGAATGAATGGCTTTCACAGAGAGTCAGAGGCCGCCGTTTTTTGCAGCTGTTCAAGGTACCAGCTCTGTACCTTTGGACAGAACACAGCTTCAGCCAGTTCTCAGTTTACCTGTCTGGCAAGGTGAGTGTGGAATGATGACCACAATCTCTTCTAATTACTAGGTAATTTCATGGAAACAACTGGCTTTCCTGTGGACTTCGAATAAGTTTTCATGTTTTATCAATTCAGAAATTGGTATTTTGATGAAAATGGCATTTTCTTTAAAGCATAAACAACCATACTGAGTTCTAATCAGGAAATTAATTTCAAGCAAAATGAATGTTCAGTCCCCAACTCTACTGCTTCTAGCTATGTGGTTGGGTGGCTTACCCTTCACATCACTATTTTGTTGGTGGCCAAACTCAAGACCTAATGCATCTGAGGCATGTATTCTACCAGTGGCAACACCCAACACCCTATTTCTCCAGAGCCTCCATCTCCCCATTAGAAGGAGTCCTAGGTGTATCATTCTTTCTGGGTTTTATTATCCAGAAGGTGTTGTGGCTTGTTTCAGAAATCAAAGGAGAAGTGCTGACTAGCACCCACAAGCCCAGCTGTTTCTGAATTCTGATAGAATGGGGTTAACTTCTTGAGCCAGTTAACTTCTTGCTTTTCATACTTCAAGACCCTGAAGTGGCAGGAAAATAAGGTGGCTTTTGTTAGACAGCTACACCACGACTGTTGTGTTGGAGGTCAGGGTGCTCCATCGCAGGTGCGGTAATGTATTTATTTATCACTGCCTACGGGCCACGGCCCCCTCCTTCAGTTTGTTCTGCCCAAGGCTACTGGGGTTCGACAGAGATCAACAGTGTTTCCACAGAGATGAAGCAGCTCTTCAAAACCTGAATTAGATGTTAAATCTTTTTGAAGTGGGGAGGAGGTGAAGGAAGGGGAAGAATCATATTGTGCTAAGAATTTATCCTGTGTTGTTTCCTGTGAGATAATGTCCCCAGAAAGATTTGTAACCAGGCAAGTTGCAAACTGCTGCTGCAGGCTGATAGGTGTTGCCAATTCATTTTGATGGATTCTGCCAGTCAGAAAAAGTATTTCTCCCTCCTTTCGTGTGCTGGGGTTTGCTGCAAATGGACATGGCTGTAAGAGCGGGGATGGTATACCCTGTTAGAGCCAGCATAAATGGAATCAAAGCAGCTCTGAGAGGCACTGGATAGAACACAGAAAAGTCAGACAAAAGTTTCAGAAGAAAAGGGATTTGCCCTTTTGACTCTGTGGCTCTTTCTGGCAGTTTTGCATTGCATCCGGCAAGGGTTCATCTAGTAGTAAACTTCTAAATAACAGACAGTTTTGAGAATGTGTAACTGACTGGAGAGGTGGTGCAGTAGATGATTAGACAGAGCTCAAAGCTGATGTCCAAGGAGGCAGATATCTAAAGCTTCTATTGTTGGTTAGCTTAACATAAAGTCTTCTTCTTCTTCTCTGTGACATTGAACAAGTTAATGAATTTTCATAATCTCAAAAACAAAATAAAAGATCTGCCTTCAGTTCTTGGCTGTGTTTTAAGTTTCCACTTTTTCCAGTTATTTTCTATTGTCCCACTGATGACCCCACCTATTTCCCTTGCTTAGATTTCAGTTGATTTTGATAACACATCTTTACTTAGGGCAAATGAAGCCCAGTGGGCTAGACTTCAGGCAGACTCATTTAGGGTCATCCTGCATGGGCTGACCTGGGCCCCTTGTGTTATGTCTATGACCATCAAGTTCTCTATCTACAGTGGCTGGGGAGATGGTTCAGTAGAATAAGTCCTTTCCTGCCAAGCAGAAGGGCCTGAGTTCAACCCCCACTTCTGCCATAAAAAAGCTCCCCATCTACAAAATTGAAATGAACACATCACAGATCCCTCTCATTAAACTCTTCCTGACCATACACTTGCTATCAAAACACAGAAAATGTCCCAATTCAGGGACAGATTTGATCATGCATGGTGCTGTCTGAACAATTGCTTTCTACTTTCTGAAGCTCAGGGACAATGGAGGGAGGTCCTCTCCAGTCACTCTCCACACTTAGGAGCTCTGTGGATTGGATTTGGAAACATACTTATACTGGAGTTTCTTAAGTGCACTGTAAAAATAATGCATTGATACAATTGGTACAGTTTCCACAAACACTGAGGGCACAGTAAATGTTTGTGGGGTGATGACCGTGAGGTGATCCCGAAATGGAGACTGTGCAGCTCTGGACCCCACTACCCTCCTGGACTCCACCAGAAGGCTCCCCTAGGAAATTTGATTGCCGCCTTAGCTGTTGGTTCTTCCAGCTCAGCCCCTGCCCAAGGCCCCATCCCCTCATTTGGAGTCTTTTCTTGAAGCCAGCATTCTGCCTCTCTCCTAGCAGTCACCATACAATACAGGACTGTCCATCTCCAGGCCACTACCCCTTGACCCCCACTGACCACTTGTGAGTCTACAATGCATTACTAGCTTTATACTCTTAGTTCTGGAGCAGAGTCATCTTTCACCTTTTTAAAAAAATTAATTTTATTGAGAAACCAATAGCAATGAGACAGTTTAAAAACAGGCTACTAGGACACTTTTGATAATTAATTCATTGCATATTGTTGTCTTCATAGTGGTTGTTTATAGTACAAGATTCAGACATGATATCTTGCCCAAACACTATTAGTACAAATGTTTCTTTTCATTGAATTAAGAGAAAGTAGCTGTATATCTATCCTAACTAATATATATATATATACACATATGTATATATATATATATATATATATATATATATATATATATATATATATATATTTCTTTCACTACAAAATAGCCCTTCATTTATGTCCTCTGTTTTTGTTTAGTTTTGTCAGATATAGTTATTCCGTTGCCATTCAAAAATTGTACATATGTGAATTCAGCAAAATAATCCAATGTAGTCCAGTAGTCCATGATAGTAGCAGGTTATCCACAAAACTGGCAATATCAGAAGTTGTTGACTTGAGCCCTCTACAGCTCAGTATATTAATATGACATCACTTTTTATACCTCATATTTATACTTTTCTGCTGGATGGTTAAGACCGAGATACAGCAAGACCTATATAACAAGAAATGTGACTTTTATATCTGACAAGGTCAGCCAAGTTCCCTCAGCACTTATCCTGAAACCCTGTATGCACTTTGTAGATCCCTTGTCAGTGTCAGCCATGTGGATGAACCACAGCCATTGCCTGACCAGTTTGCTCTCTGTGGAAGCCTGCAGGAATGTTTTTTTTCCAGGTGACTCTCCTCAGGTGCACTCTATGTCTTTCAGCTTTTGCAGATGTGGCACCCTTTTACTGTTTTGATCAGCCCCCACTGATTTCCACTCTTCCTATTCTACTGAATATGTAAGTATGACATTAGAAATTCTTTGGCTCTCTGGAGACAGCCCATTGGACACTTCATGCTGATCTAAAACAGTGGCCCTCAGAAAGGAAGAAAGCTAAAGATGTCTTCTGCGGCTCAGGAAGCCTTTCCTGGTCAGGCTCACTTCTTGTGTCCTCCCCTTTCTGGATACCTCCATGTCACTTTTGCTTATGTTTCTTTGTACTCCCTTCCTTGAAGCTCTGGTCTCGTAATTTCTGTGATTTTTTTTTTCAGTGTTCCCTCAAGGAACATCCTCAGATTGTCCTGATTCTGCTGGGTATCTTTGTGTCAGGTCTGTGACACTTTCTGGAACTCTTCTGCCACATTGGTCTGTTCTTTTCCCTGTTACCTCTGCCTCAGCTCCACTACCGCCAGAGGGCCTTAGCACTTTTGTGGACTTTTCTGAAAACATGGGGCTTAAGGAACTCTGAGTGTCTTTTTTGACACTGCTTGCAAGATTTAAGCAAGTCTCAAGCCTCTCTCAGCTGTAGTTTACTCCCCTATGCAAGGAGAATGAGAAGTCCTTGCCATCCTTGCACATTTTCAGAAGTATTTTTGTCACTTTTGGAGTTTCTCCTGCAGGAAGTGAGCAGGATATGAGGGAGCCTCTGTAGGAAGGGCTCATTGCTTCAGTTGGCTGTGGGGTGAAAAAGGTTTAGGGTGACCCCACCATCATCAGGTGATGCCATCCCAGCCCAGCCCTTCTGCTCTCATAACTCAGCCAAGGCTGCGGCAGGCTGGTCCAGGCTCCTGGACCATCATGTGAGTTCCCTGTGCTCCTCACCCTGACTCCAGAGCTCAAAGTAGCTCCTGGATTATCTTTCAAAGAACATGCTTCTGCTGAACTATGAAGTTTCACTGTCAGTGAGTGAAGCAGTAACTGGGAGTAAACATCCCAAGAAGCCAGTGTAGGGACCCCTGAAGGGAGACTAGGCAGCAACCTTTGCCTGCACACCCCCAGGACTGAGGGAGCTGAGAGCGAATGTGAACTCGAGTTCTGTGCCTTTCATAAGGACACAGTAGGTATACACTTTCTGCAGGATCTTTGAAAATTCCTCATGTAGTCAGGAATTCTCTGAGGATCCAGATCCTAAATCAGAAATGCTTGCATGATAGTGACCTACGGAACAATCACTGAATATTGGAATTAACTGATATTCCTTGTGCACAGATAAAAAAAGTTTGTTTCCTCTTTAGACTCTGCTTGTTAAAGAATAGTTCAGGGGCTAAATTCAAGCCTCAAGTACATGGCAGTAGCTCCATTGTGAATGTTAGGTGTACAGGAAGTGGAGGAGGAGGAGAGGTTTGTAGGAAGAGTAACTCAAATATATTCCTTCGAGTATTTGCATCATAATTAGTGGCCTGGGTTCCAGGAACATGCATTATAATAGACAGACCATGGATGCTTAATGTAGAGCAGAAGAAGAATAAAATAAAGACGCAGATGATTTTTGTACTTATCAAACTTTTTATGAGATGCCCCTATTAGGGAGAATGTCCATAGTATAAAGGTTATGTTCATGGACTCTGAAACAAAACATTTGTGGTATAATCACAGGTCTACTGCCTTTGTCAACTGTGAGCATTTAACAAAGTTACTTTGTGATGCTATTTTCTCCGTGTGCTTCAGCTTTCTGTCTGTACAATGTGAATAAAGATAGTAATATCCAACACATTTGTTGTGAAGTAAACATTCTATATTTATACATCACTTAGGGGACTAGTACAGAAAGTGTTTCTAAAAGAACTTATGAACAGATCCAGAACAACAATAGGTCCTTTGCTAATAGCCATGTAGGGTGTTAGGCAGAGGTGAGGACTGATGTTATGGCTGCAAGTGGGCTGTTTGGGCTGGGAAAGAATGGAGCTATCATGCACCTCGAGGGGTCTGCAGCATGGAAGGAGGTGAGGATGGAGCTGTGCCAGCAGGAAGGATGTCTCCCACTGAACTCTGAGTTCCATTTCTCCTCCTGGACCACAAATAACCAATATACAGAGGAGACATTTATTTTGAATACCCGAAGGAGCTCTCTTTGCCCACCTATGCTTTTGAGTTCAGTAATTCTGACTCAGGCCCCTGCCTGTTATTTTGTGGACAGCCTGCCAAGTCCTGTCCTCCATATGTCCCATAAAGCAGGGTCAAGGTGCCTCTGTCTTCTAAGTTCCTCACTTGGACTTTAGTCTACAGAGGAAGGAATAGAGCAACATCTCTCACTGACCACTGCCCTTGTTTCTCCTACAGCTGTGTAAGACTAAAGGGGAAGCTCTCCTCCTATATATCAAAGAAGAATGAACTCACTTCTTTTCCTCTCTGTTATGAAGGGATTCTGTCCTTTTCCCCATGAAAGCACTATGTGCCTGTATTATGAGAGAGAGAGAGGGAGGAAAGGAAGAAGGGAAAGAGAGAGATAGAGACAGAGACACAGAGAGAGATCATTGAATTTCAGTATGATTGAAAGAGTGTGAGCTTGTAATTCAGCTGATCTATTTCAAATTTTGGATTTGTCATTTATGAACTACATGAAGTCAAGAACAACATTGTGGCTATGGACAGAAATGAAAATTGTTTATGCCACTTTCCTGGAGTGATTTGAGCCTCGTCACTCACTGTGCTTTGTACAGGCATGAACTTAAGATTTTGTTTTACAATCTGATGATTATATTGGTTGTCAACAAAGCTTAAATCTTGGCATCTAGGAGCACACTTAAATACTTGTTCAAAGAATATGTGGGTCAGAGATGCTCCCCTTTCCCTTCTTGAAATGTTAAAATTCAATAAGAATGTGACCTGCTCAAAAATGAACTCTATTTTATAAAGATGTCTTCAGTGGGCCCCGGGTAAAAAATATTTCATAAACCAGAGGAAGCTACTAAATCAAGGAGTAGAGAAAGAAATACACTTGCGAAAGCAGTACCATTTTGGTGCGGGAAGGTTATATATTCAACATTTTTTACTATATTTGGCTGCAAACCCAAGACAGTTGTTGCTTTGATCTATGGCTGAGATTCAGTGGCAGTCACCATTTGCACTAACCCTCCTCAGGGCTTAGTGCTTCAACAAGGAGACCATAAATGATGACGATCAGATGAATGCTGTGGAAAGGATAGAGGCTCTTTGAACTGGAAAGTTTGGGTGATTCATAAAGCTACTGAAACTACTAGCTGGGGTCACAGGGAAGCCTGCAGATGAAATGTGGATCATCCCTGGTAGATAACAAGGCAGTTACCGAAGTGGCTTCAGAGAGAGGCTATGTCAACATTGCCTACTGTCATCTCTGGACATAGACTCTGGGACAGAGGCTGTACAGGCAGTCTGTTGGAGCCACATCTGTATACAGCAGGTTAAAGAAGAAGGGGGTAAAAAGAAAAATGGAGTTGCAATACAGTCCCAAAGACAACGTGCATTGATTCTGTGGGGAAACCTGGAGCTAGAGGTGCCCTCAGAGTTATCCTGAGTGGGGTTAAAATGACTGTTCTTAAGCCATGTTGGCAGGCAGTCATTGGATTTGCAGTATCCCATGGAAGGGTAAGACCTTGAGTAAGATGAGTCAACTGGAAGACTGAGGTGATTGTTCCAAAGGCTAACAGGTAAAGGTCCTATCAACAGTTAGAACAAAAATGTCACAGTGGCAGAGATGTCTTTCTAGGAGCTGAGAATGCCAGCTCCATTTGTGATTGGTTGCAGGTTGCACTGGGGCTTACCTGCTGGATTTCTCAAATGTAGTAATCATCATGGTGCGAAGAGACTATCGCAGCACTACCCCAGCTACTGTGGGATTTTTTTTTCTCTGTCTACGAGCTTGAGAAATTTATATACAGTGTGATGTCATTCTGGCAGTATAGCTTTAGAAATAGACTAATTGCCTTCCAAATTTAGCTAAGCCATTTCCAAGCTGCCCAACACTACAACGGTGATTTAGTTTCTTTGAGCCTCCTTCTTCTTTCCTGTAAAATGGGATTAATTTTATGGACCTCACATTCACTTTATACAGCTCTTCTAGTACATGCATCACACAATTAGAAGTCAATGAAAGGAAGCAGTTGTAACGTAACCCTTTTCATCAGAAAAAGAAGAATTGCACCCAACAGTCTTTTCCAATCTCAGTGCTAACAGGATGAGAACAGAAGTGTCAGCCTGGATCCCAGGGACAGAGAAATTTTAGGTTTGCAAGAATACTTTTAGAGGATCCTGATTGTTAATTCCTCCTCTAAAAACTGCAGATAACTAGAATTGACAAAATTAAATTCTGAGTTTTCTTGGTAGTGGCTATTCTGACTTGAATGCATCTTGGGTCATCTCCATATCAGGAGTGATAGGAACATGTAGGGTCATAATTTACTCCCTTTACATTAATTCTCTCTCTACCAGACAGGCTCCTTCACTCATTCATTCAATTACCTTTTAATTTAATGCTCCTATTGTGTGATGAACCTCCAGTTATTATCCTTTTTCAGTACTGGGGATTGAGCTCAGGACCTTGTACTTGCCAGGCAGGCACTTATACCACTGAGCTAGTTATTCTGATGCCAAGATAAGTAATAGTAAGAGGGACATCAGTCCTCCATTATGAAACTGAATGGTTAATGGGAAACATAAAAATCCATTTCAAAATAACTTTTGTGATAAATATATGACAGAAATAGCATAAATATTAAAGATAGTTTGATCCAGTCCAGTCTGGGAAAGATGGAAAAATATATTGGTGAGGTGTCCTTTAAGAATATTCTAAGGGTAATAACTGTCTTTCTGGTGTTCTTGTGTGGACTCTAGGCTGTATCACAGTTCATTATTTCATCTGAAAACAACCCAGTTGTGGGGGTGGCTAAGCGCTATGGCTGAGCAGGAGACAAGATATGTGAATGAGCTGTTGGGACTAGAGCAAAGCCAGTCCAGCAGGTGCCTGGCCTTGGTGTTCCTCCCTGTTAACTGCCACACAAATAGCCCTGAGAACATTTGCTCTCAGTGTTCTCAGCAAAACACTAAAACCTTGCACTTTTGACTCCATTGCACCTTTCCCTCCACTTTACCGTGATAAATAAAGACCCGGACTCTTGTGGGATGTTCCTGCCTTTCCATCAGAGAGGTCAGATCCCATTCAGTTTCCTTTTATTATGTGTCTAGTTTTTTTCTTCATGTCCTGTTGCTCCCTCTCAGAATCCCCATGGCTCTGATGGTTATGGAATTTGCAGAAATAAGCACCATTATTATTAATATGTCACAGATTAGGTGTTTCAGTCCCAAGAAGGGTGAGCATTATGCTTCCAAGCCTGAATCAGGAAGTCTGAGCCTAGAGGCCCTATTGTTAACCACAACTTTCATCAACTAGTTAATGCGAAAGAGCAAAAAATTTTAGAGAAAAGAGGCAGTCTAGTCCAGTGGAGAGACATTAATTTTATTGAATGTATGATAATCTCATCATCACAATAAACAAAAAGATGTATTGGGGAAGAACTCAAGAAGATTTTCTCCTTGTGTGAACTTATAGATCAGTGAATAAAAATAGCTGCAATAGCAATTCTACATCCATATATTTTCTAGGGCTTTCTCATATCCCTTCAAAAAGGTGGAGCCTTGTTTCCCTGTCTTTTCTTTCTGGGTAGATCTTGATGATGCAAATGCACAGTGGAAGGAGTGTTGCTGCAGGACATCTGAAGCTAAGTCATAAAACATGATGTGTTTCTGCCTGGTGCTCCATCTTTCCTGACTTTTCAGAATACTGAGCCTCCATGTGAGAGAGCTAGTCATTCTCAAAATGCCTCACTGAGCCAGTTAGGTATAAAACTAATGTGGAGTTAGTATTTTGAAGACCCAAACACTGTAGGTGTTCTAGCTTTAGCTATTGGTGCTTTCCCAGACCAAGAACTAGACATGTGTATGAAAAAACTTGCAGGTGGAAAACTCCAGTTCTAGCCAAGCTATAACTGCTAATTACATGACAGACCCAAATGAGAAACATCTAGCTGATGTCCCTTCTCATACAAAGAGTGATGATAAGACGATGATTGTTGTTGTTTCATGACATTATATTTCAGGTAACATACTCGTGATTGGAAAAAATACAGGTCAAGTACACATATAATGACCTTCCTTGGGACTCCATTGGAAATTCATATATTATTACAAATTAAATGATTAAAAGAGAGTGATAGAAGACTAAAATGAGAAGAGAAATTTTGGATAGAATAGACTGCCCAGAAACATGTGGTATAATACACATGCAAATACATTCACACATACATAGAAACAAAAACATAGACATCTATATAAACCTTAATATATGTAATATGTGTATGCATGTAGATGGGCAATATTTCGTCATGTATGCAAAAGAAACAAAAATCACTAGTTGATATCAAAGATACTGGTGATTTACAAGTTAAAAATTTGTTAAAATTTAATTAAAGTAATAAAATAAATTACATTCTGACTTAACACTATTCCAAAACTAAATGTTCTTGACTACCCAAATAATTGTATTTTAGAATAAAAATTCATTATAGAATAAATAACATAAGCGTTTTAACATGCTTATATTAAAATCTCAAAAACGCTGTTCCATGCAAATATATATCAAACAAATAAGCAAAATAAAAACAACAATACATAGGAGAACTAATACTGTAACATCCTGTAATTCAGTGGTGTCCCAAATTTACTGATCAAGGAGATTATGGAGCCACACAGGAAAGTGATCAATGATGTAGAGTGTGCCTAAGGAGAGTCACATGGACAGAAAACATTCCCTCAGGCTTTCACAGAGAGCAAATTGGTCAAACAATGGCCATGACTCATGCAAATGGTGGACACTGACAAAGGATCTACAAACTGTAGTGCAGGGTTTCTGGTTAAATGCCTGATCTGGGCAGATACAAAAGTTACATTTTTGTTATATAGATCTTGCTTTATCTTGTTTTTAACCATCCAGCAGAACAGAATAAATATGAGGTATAAAAACTAAAGCCATATTAATATTCTCAGCTGTGAAAGGTTCAAGTCAACAACTTCTGACATTGTCAGTCCTATGGATAAACCACTACTATTATGGACTACTGGACTATATTGGATTATTTTGTTGAATTCACACACCTACAATATTTAAATGGCAAGGGAATACCCGTCTCTCACAAAACTAAACAAAAATGGCATAGAAATGAAGGACCATTTTGTGTCTGTATATTCAAAATAGTTAAGATAGATATATAGCTACTTTCTCTTAGTTCAACGATAAGAGAGTGTTATACTAATAGTGTTTAGACAAGATATTATATCTGCATCTTGTAATATGAATAACCACTATGAAAACAATAATATGAAATGTATTCATTATTGAAACTGTCCTACTAATCAGTTTTGAAACAGTCTCATTGCTATTTGTTTTTCAATAAAATTAATTAAAAAAGGAAATGTATTTTCATTGAGTACAGCAGAAAGAAAACTACTATCCAAGCTAATAAAAACAACTGATTCAAATAGAAAAAAGGTGATGTACGTCTTGGTTGTTTCCAAGATTTGGCTAACACAAATTGTGCTGCTATAAACATGGGCACACACATATCACTACTATGTGATGCTTTCAGTTCTTTTGGGAAAATTTCCAGAGAATAGCTGGACTGAATGGGATTTCCAGTCCTAGATTTCTATACTTATCTTCATAATGGTTGCACCATTCTACATTCTCTCCAGCTGTGGAGAAGGGCTCCTCTTTCCTCTCATTCTCTCCAGCATTTGTTGTTAGTTGACTCCCTTATGACAGCCAGTTTTCCTAGGGTGAGATGGTATCTCCATGTTGTTTTCATTTGCATTTCTCTAATGGCCAGTGATGTGGAGCATTTTTTCCCCTTTATATTTCTTCCTCTGAGAAGTGTGTATTCATCTCAGGTGTCAATTTTTGGATTGGGTTCTTAAGTTTCGAGGCTGTAATGTTTTTTAGTTCTTTATATATTCTAAATAGAAGACCTTTGTTTGAGTGATTATTAGTTTAGATTTTTTCCAAATTTGTGGGCTGTGTTTTCACTCTATTGGTGATTTCTTTTGACATGCGGAAACTTCTCAATGAGAGGAGGTCTCAGTTGTTCATTCTTTCAAGTATTTCCCATGCAGCTTAATTTTTGTTCATGAAATGTTTGCCTACCTCTATATCTCCAAGATTTTCAACTACTTTCTCTTCCAGTAGATTTAGAGTTTCTGTTTTAATGTTTAGATCTTTAATGCATTTTGACTTTAGTTTAATGCATGGTTCTATACCCAGGTCTAATGTTAGTTTTCAGCATGTAGAGAGCGAATTTTTCCATCACCATTTGTGAAAGAGGCTATCTTTTTTCCAGTGAACATGTTTGGCCCCTTTGTCAAAGATAAGATCGTTGAGTGTATTTCCAGTTGAATCTGCATCTTCTGATCTATTCCATTGATCCTTAGGTTTATTTTTGCCATTACCATGCTGATTTTATCACAATAGCTTTGTAGTATGATTTCAAGTCAGGGATTGTAATACCTCCTGCCTTGGCTTTGTTGCCCAGGATTTCTTTTGCTACTCTAGGTCTTTTTTAGTTTCAAATAAATTTTAGGAATGATTTCTCCAAATCCATGAGGTATGTTGCTGGTATATTGATAGGAATTGCATTAAATCTGTACAACAATTTTGAGAGTATTGCCATTTTTACAATGTTGTTTCTTCCTATCCAGGAGCAAGGAATAACTTTAAATTTCTGAATTCCTCTCTATATAGTGGAAGATTTTGCAGCTATAAAGAAAAGCAAACTTGAGATGGCCAGATAGCACAGCAGACTACAGTGCCTGCTCAGGCAGAGCACAATGTGCCAGGTTCAATCCCTGACATACCTCACCGGCCCCATTCCCAGGGTGTGCTGAGAAGGCAACTGAGACTAGGTACAATGGTGTGCACCTGTAATCCCAGCACTTGTTGAAAACAGGTGGCTCGTTATGAGTCTGATCTACATAGTGAGACCATGTAGACCCTGTCCTAAATACATAAAAAAGTTCCTCGAAGCCTCTATAGGTAAGTGGATGCAACTTGACAATTATTTAGAATATACTTCAGTACTCTTTGCACTGAATTGCCTTTGAATAAGGCAATGGTTTTAAGAATTTCCGTTAGGTTTTTGAAAATAGAAGTTAATGGGCAGAATTCTCACCATGACTACCTCTACATGTTGATATCTGTAAACTAAGCAACTAGATTAAGGACAGCAATGTGTAATACTAAAACCATGCTTGAAATACTTGTTATCTTGGTCTTCTAGATGTATATGATTTCTCATGTCATATCAATTATTACCATACCCTCTTTAAAGTAATTTTTTTAAAAGGTAATAGAAGAAAATGAGAGACAAGAACAAATATTTAAGATTTCCTGGGAGCATGTGCTAATATTCAATCTTGTGTCCCATCTTGTGTACCTGTATCTGTTAATCTGAACAACAGATCCGACAATAAAAATAGGTAATATGTCAATCACTGTTGGTCAGATAGCCCTGTTTTGAAAATCTGTAACTTGTGTATTGTTGTAAGTTGCCCTGCTTCTGTCTTTGTTTTTGGTTTCCTTGCTGTTGTTTTTACTCTTAAAAATAAAAGAAAATGATAAAAAAAAAGAATAGAAAAACCTTGTAATTCTAAAAGTTAAATGTGACCACAATTTCAAAAGACATAGACAGGACATAGAGTTCATGACACAAAAAGCAAAAATAGCTAACAAGTATGGATAACCCTTAATTTCAGAGGGAGACAAAGTAATTTGAATGCAAAAACAATGCAATTTGTGAAATAATTAATCAAATTTTATCAAAACAACTATATTCTATGGTGACTATGAAGAGGCAGATACTTTCATTCATAATAATAGAGTGAATAAATTTGATAAAATGTCAAGAACCTTAAAAGCATTTATATTCTTAGACCAAAGTTTTGCTGTTTTGGGAATTTGTTATGGCGGTATTGTAAAAATATTCTAGCACTTCTATAACAAAATCCCACCCACTGGGGTTCTTGAATAGTCGAAGTTAATTATCTCACTGTCCTAGGAGGTAGAATCTGATGCTGAGGTGTAGGTCAGGTTAGCCTTCTAGTTTGTCACAATCTCCAAAGTTTCTTGGCTTGTAAGCACACTGCCATGAATGCTGCCTCTGTCCTTCATAGTGTTCTACCTGTGTGCTCCTGTCCATGTGGACATCAGTCTTCCTGGATTAGGGCCCGCCCTAAAGATGCTCCATTTTAACATGATCATCTAAGACTGTATTTTCTACTGAGGTCACATATACAAGTACATACTAGGAAGTAAGGTTTCCATATATTGTTGAAAGGTAGAATCCAACTCTTTCCAAACATAATATGAAGTTAAAAATGATTATGCCATACCCTGTAAAACTGTTTATCAGTATTAATCAAGAAATAAGATGTTTCCATGACAAAGAACAATTGAAGAAATTCTTAACCACCAAATTAACCCTACAAAAAGTACTGAAGGATATTCTAGAAAGATATAAAAAAGAAACACAACTCCAGGAACAATAGAAAGGAGCCAGGGAGCAGAGCATTCAATTTTACAACAGGAAAAAGTAGGGAACCAACAGCAGGAAAATAATGTGACAAAGATAAGACAAAATATATCAATTGTAACAGTCCATGTAAATGACCACAACTCATCAATCAAAAGAAGCAGACTGGTAGGGTGGTTCAAGAAACAAAGTCCAAGAATATGCTGTATACAAAAAACATTTAAATCAAAAGGAAATGCATAGACTGAAAGTGAAAGAGTGGAAAACAATATTCCATGTGACAGGAATACAAAAAAAAGCAGGAGTGTCTATTCAGTCCGTGTGAAACTCAAAGCAAGAATTATCAAAAGAGGTTAAAGAGGTCACTACATACTTACTAGGGGAAAACCTCAAGAGGAAGAGGTAACAATCATAAATATACATGCACCAGATACTGGAGCATCCACCTATAGAAGAGAATTTTAACAGACATGAAAAATCAGACAAGCAATTTTTCTGATTCTTTGGTCTTTCAGGGCATCCCGGGGAGAAACAGTAGTAGAAATGAGGAAAAGATAGACAAGGGACAAGGGCTGGGTTCAGGTGGAAGCCTGTTTGACTGATGGGTAAAAGACTGAAAACAACACTAGGGGCATTGACTTATACCTTTCCAAAGTTAATATCATGAGACACAAGGTCGCCACATAACTAATGGCCGAAATCATCCAGGTAGGATGCATTTTTCAAGGCCAAGATACCTTGACTGCTTCAGTCACTGGTTTTTCTTGCTGTCATATAAGTGACAAACTTTGTTTCAGCCACTCCCAACAGGCAATAACACAATTATAATTGGAGACCTTAACACCCCATTGTTGCAAAGAGATATATCAACCAGGCAAAACATCAACAAAGAAACAATAGAAATAAACCAAACTTGTGAAGCAATGGACTTAGTAGTCCTTTACAGAGAGCTCCATCTAACAAAGTCAGAATACACATTATTCTCAGTTGCACATGGGATATTCTCCAAAATAGACCATATGCTACCACATAGAACATGCTTAAGTAAATGCAAAGGAATTGAAATTATCCCAATCATAATGTGATCATAGTGCAATGAAACTGTAAAACACTGACAAAAGAAATAAAAAACACTTTGAACCCATGGAAATGAAACACATCACCTTGAATAACCAACTGGTCACAGAAGATATTAGGGAGGAAATTAAACAACATTCATAATGAAATGAAACTGCAGATATAACTTAGCAGAATCTGTGGGATGTAATGAAAGCAGTCCTAAGAGGAAAATTTATAGTAATGAATTCTCACATCAGGAAAAGAGAATGAGCCTAAATAAACAATTTTATGCCACACCTCATGTTTCTAGTTAAAAAAAAAAAAACTAGTTAAACCCAAAGTCCAAAGAAGGCAGAAAATTATAAAGATCAGAACAGAAATTAATGTAATAAAAATAAAGAAAATAATGTGAAAAATTAATAAATCAGAGTTGGTTCTTTGAAAGCATGAATAAAGTTGATAAACTGCTTGCTCATCTTATCAAAAGATGAAAGAAAAACTCCAATTCATGCAATAAGGAATGAAAAAGGTGAAATCATTACAAGTCCTATAGAAATTTCAAAGATTATCAATAGCTACAGTGAAAATGTTTACTTTCACAGGATAAAAATACAGAAGGAATCTACAGATTTCTAGGTACATATGAATTATCAAAGCTGAGTCAAGAAGATGTAAAAATTCTTAATAAACCAATATCAGCCAAGGAAATTGAAAATGTAATTAAAAACCTAACAACAAAGAAAAGGCTAGGTCGTGATGGATTCTCAACTGTATTCTACAGAATATTTAGAGAAGAATTATTGCCAATTCTTCCCAAATTCTTCAAGAAATAGAAAGGGAAGAAATCTTCCCTAACTTATTCCTGGAAGCAAGTGTTACCCTGATACTCAAACCAGAGAAAGACCCAAATAAAACAGAACTACAGAGCAGTATCCTTAATGAACGTAAATGAAAAAATCCTTAATAAAATACTAGCAAACAGAATGCATTAAATCATGAAGAAGATTATGAACCATGACCAAATGGGATGCATCTTGAGAATGCAGGGATGGTTCAATATATTAAAATCCGTAAATATAATACAGCATACAAATAAAACTAAAGACAACAATCATACAATCACCTTAATAGATGCAGAAAAAGTGTCTGATGAAGTCCAACACTCATTCATGGCAAAAAAGAAAAACCCTACAGAAAACTGGAATAGATTGTCTTTACCTTAATCTAATAAAAACCATCTATGACAAGCCAACAGCCAACATTATACTAAATGCATAAAAACTGAAAGCTCTCATTTTAAAATCAGGAGCAAGGCAAGGTTGTCCACTTTCAACACTCCTATTCAATTTATTTCTGGAAATATTAGCTAGAGTATTTAGACAAGAGAGAAATAAAAGGACACTGGATAGGAAAGGAAAAAGTGAAATTAACGTTATTTGAAGATGATATAATATTCTACATTAGAAGACTCCAGAAAATCCACCAACGGGGCCTGCTGGTTATCTCAGTTGTTTAAGCACCTGCTCATGCAAATGCAGTCTGGTGTAAGATATTGCAGTTCGATCCCCTTCTCCACCTGCATTACCAGACCTTCCCTTATGGCAGCCTGAGTCAGCCAAAAAGAAAAAAGAAAAAAATCATTCTCAACTTTCCTTCTATGTAATTGAATTGCAGTTTCTACTTAAGGGCATTGGAATTTACATTGTGAAGATGTTTTCCACTTGGACTTAAATGTTCTATATCATCCTTTCAGTTGTTCTTTTCTCCATCTGTTAAAAGGATCATGCCAGGTAAATTTTAAAACTACAGTTGAAGATGGTGTGAAAGATGTCAGATTACTGAGTGATTACTCATGTTAAAATCACCGAGCATGATAGTATATTTTCTCGGCTTTGCATGGCTGAGAAATAAACTTTCCTTTTTCTTTTTTCTTTTTTGTAGGAACCAGAGATTTAACTCAGGCCCTTGTGCCTGCCAGGCAAGTGCTTATTCTAATGAGCCATCTCATTGGGCCCATAAACTTTCACTGTACAAAAATAAAATAAAATAAAACAAAAACTCTACCAAAATACTTGCAGATTTAATAACCAAATTCAGAAGTGAGCCAGATACAAGACCAACACTAAAATATCACTAACATCTCTGTATACAAGCAACAAACTCACCAAGAGAAAAGTTAGAGAAACAATGCCTTTCATAATAACATCCAAAAAAAAAAAAGAGAGAAATAATTAGGAATTGATCTGACAAAGAAATTAAAAAATATATACAGCGAAAATTATATGACACTAAAAAAGGGATCTAAGAGGATTTCAGAAAATAGAAAGTTATTCCTTGCTTGTGGATAGAAAGACCCAACATTGTGAAAATAGCCATTCTTCCCAAAACTGTTGCACAGATTTAATTCAATCCTGGTTAATCAACTGAGGAATGGATAAAAGGAGATGTGGTATTTTTATACAATGGAGTATAACTCAGCTACAAAGAAACACAAACTCAAAGCCTTTATAGGTAAGTGGATGCAACTAGAGGCTAAACTCATCAATGAAATGAATCAGACCCACATGTATAAACATCATATTGGGTCCCTAGTGCAAGAGCTTTAAAGAATAAATAAGGAACAATAGATAGTGAAAGAGCAAGAAACTGAAGATAAGGAATAAATAACTTAGATGAAAAAAGTCTTAGTTACTCTTCTCTCGTTGCTGGGACAAATACCCGATGCCCAAAATGAAGGAAGCAAAGGTTTACTTAGCTCACAGTCACTGGAGGCTTCAGTCCATCTTCAGCTGGCTCCAAGGCAGGGGGCACACGGCAGAGGGCAGCAGCTCAGGGCTGCTGAACAGCATCAGTGACAACAAAGAGCAAGCGCTACCGAACCTCTGTCTCTCTCCGCCCCAGGCTGGGATGTAGCACTCACACCCATAATCCCAGCACTACTAAAACTCATAATCCCAGCCTTGGATCACCCATAATCCCAGTGGATCATGAGTTAATCACAAACTCTACAAGTCCCCACGCCATGAGTACATGACGCTTTGGGAGGACAACCAGACACAAACCGTAACAATAAGTAAATGAGAAAGGGAATGTCAATGGAGTGCCCACCTTTGACAGGTGTAGACAAAGGAAGGGGTATAGAGAGAAAAAATCACGTGTGTGTATAGACAGTACAGTTGGGATAGATAACGCTGTGCTTCTACATAATCCTATGAGAGGCAAGATCTGCACTAATGGTGGTTGGACAGGATATTATGTCGGCTTCTAGTACTATGGTCATCCACTAGGAAAATAATTATTGAATTTTTGATATGATTCAGGTATAAAAAATAAGGTAAGTAAGTAGCTACACTCTTAATTTACTGATAAGAGACATCTGCTAAAATAATATCTGTAAATATAATATCATGTGTGCACCTTGTATGGTACCAAAACATTATGAAAACAGTTTGCAATGTATTAATTTATCAAATATGTCTTGTTAAGGTGTCTTGAAACTGTCTGATTGACATTTGTAGTTCAATAAAATAAAAAAAAAAAAAACAAAAAAAAACCCAACTAAATGGAACAGTGACCTAAACATAACAGTTAAAGTTACACAATTATTAGAAAAAACCACATGAGTAATTCACATGACTCTGGCATAGGCAATAGTCTTCAATGTGACATAAATGCCCAAGCAATCAAGGGAAAACTAGATGTACTGGATTTCATCAAACTTTTTAAAAGTTATGTGTCAAGAGATATTAATAATAAATTCAAAAATCAGTATTCAAATGAGACAGATATTTGTAAGTCATATGATTCTTAAGAGACTTACCTTCAGAACACATAAATAAATCATGTAAATCAATAAAAAAAAGAGAAAGGGCAAAAATTACAGGATAGCTAATATGATTCTACTATTAATTTCTATCAGTTTTTTGAAGGTAGCGGTTAATACTTAAATTACTACTTTGACCAATTTGATGTACAAAGACCTGTAATCTGACCAACTGCATTAAAGACAGCAATGTAGAATGTAACAATCACCACTGAATACCTTTCATCTTGTTTTTATTTTTTCTGTTTTTTAAAAGTGGATCATTTTTAATGTTTCATCTATTATTTTTATGCTCTCTTTAAAATAAGTTAAAAAACATAAAAAGGACAAACAAGTATAACTTAGGGCTGGTGAGCTGGCTTAACAGACTAAGCACCTGCTTAAGTAAGGCCAGGGACCAAAGCTCCAGCCTGGGCACCGCATGCTGTGCTGGCCCCTGCCCGGGCGTACTGAGCCTGCCGCCAGGGCTGGGCGTGGCACATGCCTGCAATCCCAGCTCTGGGGAGGTTGAAAGCAGGAGTAGCACAATGAGTCTGAGCTGTGTGGTAAGACCCTATATCAAATATATAAATAATTTTAAAAATACAACTTAAGGTTTATGTAAAAGAAGATTTAATGTAACTACTTGATTAATTTTATATATCTATATCTCATAGTCTGAGCAATACATTTGATATAACAATATCTGATATAGCAATTACTGCTAATTTTCTCTTGTTTTGAAATACTGTACCACTGTTATTGTCCTTTTGTTCTTTGTTATTGTCTTTGTTTATTTGATTTTGTTTCTTTCCTTGCTAAAATAAAAAAAAAATTAAAATTCATCATTATACTTCACAGTTATGGCGAAAACATTCCTAAAATTTATCTGGAATCAGAAGAGACCTGGAATAGCAAAGCAATCCTGTAAAGTCAACAAACGAAAGGCAGAAGGCATTAGAATTTCTTACTTGAAATTATAGTACAAAAGTACTGTGATAAAATTAGCATGATACTGGCAATAATATATATATATATATATATATATATATATATATATCTGAGGACTAATGGGAAAGTGATTAGAAGACATAGACACAGCTGCAAACCAACTCAGCCACCTTTTCTTTGACAAAGAAGCCAACCATGTTCACTGGAAGAAAGACTGCCTTTTTAATAAATCCTCCTGGAAAGGGTGGCTTTCCATATGCCAAAGATTAAAATTAGACCCAAGTCTATCACTATGCACCATACTAAGTCAAAGTGGATCAAACATCCAAATATTAAGATAGAAATAGAAAATATACTGGAAGAGAAAGTAGGTAGAAATCTTGAAGATATAGGGGGTAGGAAGAGAGTTCATGAACAAAAGACAAACTGCATGGGAGATGTTTCAGAAAATCAAAGCCTGGGATATCATCTGAGTATGAAGTCTTCACACATCAAAAGAAATCACCAATACAGTAAGAAGAAAACCCATGAACTGGGAAAAATTTAGCCAACTGTTCCTCAAACAGAGAACTTCTTTCTAAGATGTACAAAGAATTTTAAAAAATCAGGTAGCCAGAATTCAAAGATAAATTCAAAAAACAGACATCTGATATAAGCACGCACTTCTCATATGAAAAAAAAAAAAAGAAATACAAATGGGAAATAAATATATGAAAAAATTATCAATGTCATTGGTCATTTGAGAAACATAAATGAAAGCAACAGTGATCGTCCATCTCATCCTGGAAAGACTGCTAACGTCAATCAGTCAACCAACATCAAATGCTGGAAGAGCTTTGGGGAAAATAAATCCTCCTAAACTGTTGGAGGGAGTGAGGACTGGTGCAACGACAGTGAAAGTCAGTGTGAGATTCCTCAAAAAACCAGAATTACAGCTTCTATTTGGCCCATCTATTTCCTTTCTAGGTATTTTTCTTTTCTTTTTTTGGTACTGGGTATTGAACTGAAGACCTTGTGCTGGTCAGGCAAGTGCTTATTCTACTGCTATCTCCCCAGCCCACATATTTTTGTAGAATGGAAAGTATCACACCACAGTGACATACATCACTCATTTTTATAGCAGCACAATTTGTCACAGCTAAATCTTGGAAGTAACTCAAATGCCCATCAACTGAGGAATGGATAGAAAAGATGTGGTACTTTTATATACTGGAGTATTACTAAGCTATAAAAAGGTGAACGAGAATTTTATAGGTAAATGAATGCAACTGGAGACCATACTCATAGCTGAAATAAAACAGACGCAGATGTGCAAACATCATATTGTCTCCTTAGTGTAACAACCTAGAAGAGTAAATAAAATCTGCAAGGTACATTAGATACCATGAAAGGGAGACACTATCCAGGGGGAAGGAGCAACTGGGAAGGGGGAAAGGACAAGAAAAGAAAGAAGAGAAAATATTTATGTATATATACAGGGTTGTTTGGATAATTGTACTGCTGATTTCTACTAGTCTATTGAAAGGAACAGTAAATGTTTTTTCCTTTTTTCTTTTTAATTTTTTAAGCAATTTTGCATGCTTATATCTGGTAATCTGAACAACTAATTTTAAGACAAAAATATGCAATGCAACTACCATTGTTGAATTTCTATCACCTTGTTTAGTGAAATTCTGTGTGGTTTCTAATGTTTTTCATTAAGTTTTATTGTTTAAAAAATACAAGAAACTCAGAAAGAAAAAAAATAATGTACCTCAAGACCATAATACTAAGTGTAATACATCAGATACACAAGCTTAAATTTTGTTTGATTTTTCTCAGAAAAGAAACACAAATTATAAATAAATAGCAAATTAAAGATGGGTAACAGGAAATAGGGAAAGAAATATTTCTCAAATGGTAAGGGGATCAAGAGATGTAGGAAAATGGGAGGGAAGAAAAAAATCATGAAATGGTTGTCTACTTATACTGCCTACTCACAAGGAACGTAATAATTCTGCACTACAAGCATGAAGTAATAAAACATAATAAAATAAAATAAAAAATAGCATTTCTTCCTTTTGTTCACCGAGACTGCCTCATTATGAATAAAGGGATGTTTTTTGTTTTGTTTTCTTTTGTTTATTTGTTTGTTTTGTATTTAGTACAGAGTGTGCAGGGTTTCACTACAAAGATCTGACTCACAGTGATTGTCCTGTTTTCAGCCTCCCAGGTGCTGGGATTATAAGCATGTGCCTAGTCTCCGTGGGCACAAGGCTTCCCTGGCAAGTGCAAGGGCCTGAGTTCAATCCCGGGTTCCACAAAAAAAAAAAAAAATCAATGGGCATGAGGGGCGTGGGAAGCAGGGCACCCTAGGATCAAACCCTGGCCACTGTGCTCTGCCTAAGCAGTTGTTTTAGTCCACAGAGCTATCTGGCTGGCCCAAAGTGCATGTTCTTAATGGAAGTGCAAAATATGTGTAAAGTGTGAAGCTGAACAGGGGACATACATGTGCATTCTTAGCCTTGGCAAAGAAAGGTTTGAGTGGAGTACTGGTGCTTCTCTTATTCACAAGATGAAAACAACCATCAAAATACAGCCCCTTACCTGGTTAATTTTAAGGCCTTCAGAAAGTAGTGAAGGTAACCTTATTTATACAGTTTGACAATAAATTGAAAGGAGAAAGAACTAAGAGTTTGCATGACTTCCTGGAAACGTAGGCAAAGGCTAAACTGGTTGCAGTAAAAAAATCGCTAGATAAGAGGTCAACAAAGTCCTAGTAGCCAGCTCTGGGCTTCCCCTACTTGCTCTGACAAAGATAGCCCAACTGGGGGGAATGCTGTAGATTGCAATGTTTGAAAAACATACAGTCAAGGGAACAATGAGCTTGGAAAATGGGCAAAGATTGCTCGCAGCTGCTTGTTCTTAGAAGCTAAGATTTGTTGGAAAGAAAGGAGAACTTTGATTCCTGCCTGCCGAATGGCAATTTTGATTTATCTGATCTATCCTTGAGAGAATTCTGGCTGTTATATCTTGTGCCATTATTTGCTATTTAGATTCCTGTTCAGATCTTTATCATCAATCATCCATTTGTTCATCCATTCACTCTTATGCTTGATCACTAAACAAGCATTTTTATTGATCATCTACTACATACAAGATGCATTGTCTCAGTTACTCTTCTTTCATTACTGGGACAAATAACTGACTCTCAAAATGAAGGAAGGAAAGGTTTATTTAGCTCACAATTACTGGTGGTTTCAGTCCATGCTCAGCTGGCTCCAAGGCAGAGGGGCTCATGGCAGAGAGCAATCTTTCAAAGAATGGAGAGCTGATGGGTGGAGTAGCAGCAAATAGTGGCAATAGATGGCGAGTTTGTCTCCTTTAAATCGCATTCAGGCACCCTGTCCCAGGCTGGATATAACACTTGCACCTATAATCCCAGCAGCGCTCACAGCTATAATCCCAGAGGATCATGAGTTAATCACAAACTCTAGAAGCCCCCGCTCCATGACTGGGTGAGGTTTTGGGGGGACAATTAGATACAAACCATAACATATGCATATATGTTTTTCACAGCAGTGGAAATAAAACATAAATAGGATAGTTCTTAGGATAGAGCTGCTTTTATCTTCAGCTGCAGCTGGTTAGATTACAGTGTCTGTTAGCTAAAACCCTTCCAAGTTCAGCATTATCCAGAACATATGCTTCTACGGGGCCACAAAATATCATGATATCACTTTTGAAGTCTTTGATTAATTTGGGGGGCACTTTCTATTCTTTCTTCTTTAGCTACAAGCCTATAGAAGAAAAACTGATGGTCTCACCTAATTCCCAACTTTAATTAGCAAATGCATGCCAACTCCTGGTGAACATAACCTCTCTATCTGAAGGATCACAGAGCATGTAAAATTTTTGCTGCAAAATTTGATAATCTTCTTTTATTCACCTTCTAAAAACATGGAAGGACTTTACCTAAGTCCTTCCTTGTCATTCTCTATTCCTGAAAACCAGGCATATAAATTTAGCCTATTTTCCTCCCCATTTATACTCATCTTTCAAAAAACTAAAGTTGTCAAACAGTTACCTTTGTGGGATATTTATAGCATTATTTTCTTCTCTTATTTATCAGACTATTATGCAGTTACCTAGGTTTTACCCTTAAAATTGCCTTTCAAGAGTGTTCATTTCTGTATGCACACAGAAGAATATCAATCCTAAGAGTGTTAATACTGTTGACTTCTGGGAGGCAGGATTTACAGTATGGGAGAGAAGAAAAGGGATATTTTTCTTGTTTATTTTATACTGTTTAATATCACTTTGGTTTTCATCTTATAATCTGATTTTATACAAAACTTTTTTTCAACTACTGAGTGTGTCAGATGTGACCAATAATGGTAAATCTACCGGTTGCTATTGTTCTCTTCACCACTCAGAACATACACATTTCCCAAGGAAGTGGCAGGGCCACAGAGAAGACCCGTATCCACAAGAGGTGTTCAGTACTCCTACACCTCCATTGCTGGCCCACCTTCTCGCTGCCAGCTGCCCTCATGCTTGGTCATTTCTCTTTAACCTTTCTCAATGTCTTGATGCCTGTCCTTCTGGGCATCACCGTCTTCTCAGTGTCAGTTTCCTTGCCAGACAGCTTTGTTCCACACTGAGCTGATCTCTTGTTTTCTATAACAACACTTGAAGTCTGACTCAGAGCAACTGATCAGTAGCTTGACAAGGACTTTCTCTCATGTAAAAGTTCCAGAGAAAGCGTTGGGATGAATTAACCTTGGTGTTCTACAAATTCTCATAGAAGCAATCAGGTTTGTCATCACTGCCACTTTGTAAGTTATTATTTCCCATCTTATTCCCTCCTCTGGTTCATTTCTATTTCCATCATAAATGCATTCATGACCATACTTAAATTGAGAGAACGAGTTTACTCATATTACTTCCTACTCTTAAAAATAGATGAACCAAGCCAAAAACCATGTTAGGTATCCTTCTCTTGGGGAAAATAAAATTCTTAGAAAAAGCCTCACCTCCAATGTCATGGAGTAGAAACCACCAGAGAGAAACACTCATTGACCAACAATGAGCTCTTGATTCACCTTCCCAGAGCTAAGGTTAACCTGGGCTCTGGATTCCAGTCTTTGCCTGTCATTAAACTCTTTCTTACTCTTCATGAACCCATTTGCTTGTTTACTTTTTTCCTCTCTAATGGTTGTGATGTATACTTCATCTACAAATAGTTCAGGTAGTTTTATCTTCAAAATAGAAAAACAAAAGAATGTTCTAGAAATAGAGTTTAAGTAAACCAGAATCTCCAAGATGGCCTATAGATTACAATAGTTTTAAATGCTCTCCTGGATATTCTTATATGCATTTTTAGTAGTAAACTTTTAAAGGACAGTAGTTCTATTTCTTCACTACCATACACTTTTCAACGGATTACATTCTGTTCTTCACCTATCATTGCTTCACTCAATTAAGGTAATCAACTTCTAAGAAAGTTTTTCTTGGAGAGGTGTAGCTTGATGTTGTTTGTCTCCCTTGATTCATGATATCTACTCCTCTGGGATAATTTCCTGATTTTTTTCTAACATTTGGACTACTTCTCTCCATTTTTCATTATAAGCTCCTGTTTTCTCAGTTTTGGGGGTGGAATGAGGACAGGAAACAGCCTACATAGCTGGGTTCTCCACATGGTTTTATATGGCTAACTTCTTATATGGATAATACCACTCAGAGAAAAAAAGAAGGAAAGAAAACTGAGTTAATTCCAAAAATGCAAGCAAACATCAGGAAATTGGGTATGGAAGATGCCAACCAGATGTTGTTCAATGCCAGCTGTCAGAGTTTGGGATCAGACCCCAAACTTGGTTCAGATGGCACACAAAAGTCGCATTCATACAGAACAAAGCTCCTGGGAAAGGCTGGCCAAGCTTTT
Organism: Ctenomys sociabilis; assembly: GCA_004027165.1. Lineage (NCBI taxonomy): Eukaryota > Metazoa > Chordata > Mammalia > Rodentia > Ctenomyidae > Ctenomys > Ctenomys sociabilis. The sequence continues at coordinate 29,763 of PVKA01001696.1, forward strand.
ATGCAGTCAGAGGGGCTTCTGGGTTAGTGAGGAGAACATTGCAACATTAGTTTCAGGCTGATCTACTGTAAATTCAAGACTTTGCTCTTGCCCTCGTCTTTAAGCCATAGTCAGGGAGGGCAAAGCCACATCATACCACCTTGACTCCTGGGAAAAGTGCTATGTATTAAGACCAGAAGGCACGACAGGGAAGGATCTGAAGGCAGGGCAGCTGTAGCAACAGATCCTCCCAATCTCCAGGATCTGAGCCATTATGGTTCTGTTTTAAAATAAACTAAGATTCAGATGAACAGAAAGTTTGTGTTTCACATTAACATTGTGGCTTTTTCTCAGCTGGGTATTTTTATTTTCTCTGTCACTTTGCATTACAGGAATAACACAGCTTTGCCAAAGAACAATTCCATCAGATAAGTGATGAGCGTGGCATGTAGGTTGCAGAATTTGAAGCCTCCTCATTCAGGGAAGTTTTGGTCAAAAAGTTATAGACTGCTGACCCTAAGCAGTAACTTTGGGCTCAGCACCAAGCAGGGCTGGCAAAGAGACTCTATCTCATCTCGTAAGCCACATACTCTTGTATTTCTGTGAAGGGCATAAAAGAAGCAACTGAAGAAGCTTCTCAGTGCTGTCAGAGCTGATTCTTGGTCACCAAAATCTTCAGCTTTGTCCACTGCTAAGACAATGGAGAATTCAGTTTAGAATGATGGCATTGCATTCCTGCTTTCCTGGAAGTTGACTTCCAGGAAAGTCAACTTTGGAAATAGCTACCATCTTATGTGTGACTTTAAGCTGGATGGCTGTGACAGAGAATTCATATTCATGTGTCCCTATGGGCACATTCATCCCACATTTCTTTATATTACCTGAGATCTAATTGTGTGGTTGGTTGTTTTTCTCCAGCTTTTTATTCTCACTTTTGATGCTTTGGGTAATACAGAAAAGTGTCTTCTAGCCCACACCCTTCCTCCACAAGGCCTTGTACTTGTAAGCACAACTCCAAAACATCCTGAATAAGCCTCTCTGTTGAATGAGCTCACATTAACAGAATGAGGACAATTCTGCTAAGATCCACACCCCTTTTACAATGTTTTCCTTCCCTGTAAGAAAGCTCTTTATATATCAACTTTGACCCAGATTAAATCTCACTTTGCCTTATTCTTTACAGTTGGTTATTTAAGTGACTAATTAGGTTCTCCCAGTGTCCAGTCCTCCTTGCTTCCATCTGAGTTTCTCTTTCTTTTCGGGAAATTCTAACAGGCTGTCATTTAGGGTGGTTCAGCACTGTAGAAGAAAATACATACTATGGAAATTCTTCATTTTACTACATGTCATGGTTTGTGTCTAGCTGTTCCTCCAAAGCCTCATGCAGTTATGGGGTGAGCTTTTAGGGTTTGTGATTAATTCATGACCCAGTGCTGGGATTATGGGTGTGAGATTATGGATAAAAGTGCTGCTGAGATTACAGACATGATTACCATACCTGGTCTAGGGTTGACAGCCTGAATGCAACATAAGGGAGACAAACTTGCTCTCTATAATCTTTGTTGCCACTGCCCTTTCCCTTTGCTCTCGCTGTTTTCCACCACTATGAGCTTCTACTCTCTGCCACTCAGCCTTGGAACTAGCTGAGTGTGGACTGAAGCTTCCCTTGACTGGGAGCCAGATACACCTTTCCTTTCTTACTTTTGGGTTTTGGGTATTTTTGGCCCAGCGATGAGGAAAAGTAACCAAGATACCGCACTAACGATCCTTGGGCGAACAACGGTCTCTTATTTAGGAGTGATCACTTGATTGATTTTTTAAAAAACCTGGAAAACACTTACCATGCAAAAATTCATATATATTAATCACTGAAAAGGTAAATCCAAATTTTCTTTCAAAATATAAATTGCCATAACCGAAATACTTTTTTTTCTTCCTTTTGCCAATTTATTTCTAAGTAGGTCATGCTAAAGTAAAAATTTTTTAAAAAGAAGTTGTTCTTGCCAGATAAAGTAGGGTCTGGCTAAGAGGACAAAAATCTGACTGGAATAAACATGCCTGCTTGTGTAATTCAATGATAAAACATTCAAGCATCTAACAACCTTTCTGATCGTTGAGTGGATATATCCTGCTATGTGCTGAATTTTTAACATTTTACCATTGAAAGATTTCAAATTAGAAGCTAAGATAAAGCCCTTAAGTACATATTACCCATCTTCAGTGATTATAGATTCATAGCTGATGTAGTTTAATTTAGAATCCTGTCTATTGACCCCTTCCCAGATTATTTTAAAATATATCCAAGACACTCATCATTGTAACCATACATATTTTAGTATTTATTTCTAGAAAACTAAGACTTTCGTTTTTAAACACATTCACAATCACATTATCATACTTTAAAACTTAACAATAATTTATTGATTTTATCAAATCATAATCAGCATTCAGGTTTTTCCTGATTTTATTATGTTTTTATGGATTTTAATAGCAATCAAAATAGAAATAAAATACACACATTACAATATATTTATTTACATATTCATTTGTCATTTCTTAGCCTTTTTTAAAAAACACATTATTGAGGAAAGCCGGTCAGATAGCTCAGTGGATTAAAGCACCTGCAGAGGCAGATACAGGGACTGGAATTCGATCCCCTGCCCCACACACTGTGCCCTTCCTGTCCCCGGGGCGTGCTGAGATAGTGACTGAGACAGGGCGGGGTGGTACGTGCCTATAATCCCAGCACTTGGGAGGCTGAAAACATGAGGATCACTATGAGTCCAATCTGTGTAGTGAGACCCTGTAGACCCTGTACTGAAAAAAGAAAAAAATGCCAAAAGGATGTGTAAATGCAAAATGCAATCCGAACACAGAAAGAAGTAGCAAGAACCTATTTCTGAAAATACCAAAAAATTCTCCTCTATGTCCATTATCACAGCTGAATTCCAAAGGTTGGCTGAATCTTCGATGAGTGGAAAGAGAATAGTATTACAAAAGGAAGGGACTACACTAGCAAAGCTATAGCAGGGGCCACATGCTCAAAGGATCTCAAAAATTATTTGGAAGTTTATGTTGGCAGCAGAGGGTAATCATGTGGTTTAAATATAGGGTATTTCTCTATGATAATGTTTTTCAGGGTAAGGCTGTGAGCTCCTGGGGCAGGGTAGGGAAAACAAAACCATGGCAATTTTTTTTTTTTTTTTTTGCCTTTTGAGACAGGGTCTCACTATGCAGTTCAGGCTGGCCTTAAACTCACTTTGTAGCTCAGGCTGGTCTCGAACTCACAACAATCCTCCTGCCTCAGCCTCCCAAGTGCTGGGATTACAGGCCTGCGCCACCACGCCCGGCATAACCATGGCAATTAATGTGCCAAGTAGAAGACAAGAAACTAAGGCACTCATAAGTCATCTTGGCTTACTGTAAGTTTCTTCAAAGTATTAAATGAAACATCTCTGAGCAGTATAGGAGAAGACAATTTGTTTCCTACCATGATCATGGATTTGATAATATTTGGGCATTGAACTAATAAACAAAATATTGTTAAAGAACTTGTGCTCAGCAAATAAATTTTGGGGAATGGCTTAGTGGAATGATGACAAAGTTAACAGGTTTATGTATGGACTATTAAAACAAGCCCATGAAAACCACATGGTCTCCCCCCAAAACTATCATTGTTTTCAGGTTTCATGAGATACAATACAGTGCAAACACACACACACACACACACACCTCCCCACTTTATCTCATGCTTCAGTTCCTTGTGCTAATATTTCTCAAAATATGTTCTATAGAGATTTAGTCCATAGGTGCTTGCAGAAATAAGTGTGGGAGAAAGAAACAGAAACAAGGAAGCGAGAAGAGAATGAGGAGATGGGAGGGGAGGAGAGAGGAGGACAATAGTAGAAGAAGGAGAGGAACAGAGGGAAAAGATTTCCACAGTAATTCAATAGTTTAAACAGAGAAATGCTGCAACCTAATGCATTGCAAATCTTGGACATGAGTACAGAATATAGGACTTTAACAGAGACTTCCCTCTTCCTAGAAGCAGTATCAGTATAAAATTCTTATATACAAATATGTTTGGGGTACACTAACATCACTGGTAGTTAGCTACTTCTGAGAGACATCTCAGGAGGTAAATCTGCTGACTGAATTAATAGAAGCATGTCTGGAACAATTATCACTGAGCAAACACAGAGGTAACTGGAATATAAATCCTTTATATAGCTTAATACTTTCTGTTCAGTCCAGACTAGTGTGTAGAAGTATGACAAAACTAGACAAATATTTCCAACTTGTATTTTGAAGAGAAAGCTAAAGGTTTCAAAACATTCACTGATTTGTCTCTCAGTCCCATAAGGACAAGACGCAAAATGAATAAAAGTTCAAAGAGACCCTCACTGGTGAGGGGAGAGGAAATCGTGTTTAGATTCTGAAACAGCTCCAGGATTCCCATTTCAACCACCAGTAATCATAGAAGAGCTGAACCTAAAAATGCAAGGTACACAAGAAAGTAATCTGCTCCATCGAGGGAGCTTACCTACTTTCTCCGTCTCTGTCTCTGTTTCTGTCTCTGTCTCTCTCTCTTTTTCTGTCCATGTGAGCATAAAATATGCTGAAAGATTTATTGTCTGTCTCTACATGGGACAGCTCTTCCATGTATGTTTGTGTTCACTAAACCATACTGTCCCTTACCCAGTGAGAAAAAGCTGCTGTATGTCTTGTCAAAATGTACACAAGTCTAAAGCTTGAAGACAACCCTATTTGTACATAACATCCTGTAGCCTGTCTGTCTTTGAGAATAATCACCTGCTTTGCTGTCCGGTTTGAGTCCTCTCAATCTCAGGAGAATCTTTAGAGATTCTACACCATGGATCTCTGCCTAATTCCTATAGCCCCTGAGTCCTGTTTTATTGCCACCAAAACTCTTAGCTTTGCAGTAGCATTATTCTGTTTCCTGAGACCATGTTGAGTTGTTCTTTTCTCTCCAAAACTGTACTTTCCAATAGCATTTTCTGCAATTATAGAAATATTCTATATCTGTAATGTGTAATATAGTAACTACCAGCCTCATCGTCTTCCCTGATAATCACAACTAAGCTGCTTCAGCATCATGTGACATGCACGGGCATTTGCCTACACATAGGCATTCAAATAGTCACTTTACAGAGCTTCAGATCTACCATCTTTATAGTGGGGTTATTTCATGTGTCAAAGGAATATTTTTAAATGCTTTGAGATTAGGTAGTGCCTGTGAAATATTTATTTATTTTTATTTCTCTCAGTAGCCCTCCTACCTCAGCCTCCGGAGTGCTGGGATTTGTGAAATGCTTATATGGAACCCAGCAGACAGCAAATACTCAATAAATGGTTATTCTCTCTTTATGGAAAGTCAGTTCCACTGGGATCTGCAGTAACCTGGGAGGCTGAGATGGTCCATGATTCTCGGGGTGACACAAGGCTACCTTGTTCATCTTCTAAAATGCTAAATTCCATGGGAAAGTCTGGGACCAGTGATTGGAAAACAGTTGCAACTTTCCTCCCCCGCAAATGCTTGGAGCCGATCTCCTCCCTCCAGAGCTGGTTTCTGGAATGTCCAGCCTCAATTTCCTTCCTGCACCAATCAAGGGACAGCACCTTTCATGGTGTGAACTTTCCTCAGTTAAAAACAAAGCCCTTTAAAATGTTTAGATTGAAGCTTTGCTTTCTCTCTCGGAAGAAGCCATAGGGACAGGTGCATTAGCAGTTGCAGGCTGAGGGGGAGACTGAGAAAGAGGCATTTCAGGGTCCTGCTCCTACAGGGGGAGAGGATGGCTCTGCTCTTGTGTAAACCAGAGGTGCAGGAAACTTTGAGATGCAGACACAAATGTATTTCTAACAAATCTCCCATTCTTCAGGTTGTGGGCTCCCCAAGGGTACTCCACGTCCTAAGTGGTTTGTACTTCTTATAATCTCATAGCCTTCTCTACCTTTTTTTTTTTTTTTTTTCTCTCTTTTTGAGACAGGGTCTCACTATGCAGTTCAGGCTGGCCTTAAGCTCGATGCCTCATCACCTCAGTATGGGATGAATATTAGGCTTCTCAACAACTAAAACACACACACACACACACACACACACACACACACACACTTGTAAGAAAAATACAGGGCAGGAATAAATCACACAGCATGACTTCCTATCAAGCTGGATTATGGCAAATAGGTTGCCTCACAGGAATTTTGAAAGTAATCAGCTTTTTTGTTTGCCAAAGGAAAGTCACTCCCCATCTGGAGCTCTTCCCATGACAGTGTCCCTGCTTCCCTTCCATCCCCCATGCTCCCATCTTTATTCACTCTCTACCTGGGCCTTCTTGATTGAATAGACTTCAAATGCTCGTCTTGTACTATGATTGACAATTCTGCGATCCCTAATTCCTACTCATACCTGCAGTGCTAATGAATCAGTATGATTAGCTTGTGAAGCAGGTCCCACCTGACTGAAGTTGCCTTCTTTATAAGATGATGGTCTATAAGATTATAGGAGGAAGTAAAAATAAAGTAAGAGTTAACATAATTCCCTACTAAGACACCTAAGGATCCTTTAGCCATTGGAATTATATCCTGAGAGAGCATTATGAGTTTCAAAATTGCATGTCAAGCTGCATATGTTTATATTATAATAAAGTTATTAACTATTAATAATAGTTTTCAAAAAGTGAAGCTATACTTAGTAGTTAAATTTCTTTTATAGAAGCTGTTTTGGGATGAAATTCTTTGATTCTGCAATTTCATAATAAAATTATTTGACAAGAGCTGATGAGATATCTCAGTGGACTAAGTGCCTGCTTAGGAAGCACAAGGACCAGAGTTTGGTCCCCAGTACTATATTCTAAAAAGGCCCCTCACCACCCTCTGAGCCAGCCACCTAGTTGGGGCGTGGTGGCACATGCCTATAATCCCAGCTCTGGGGAGGCTGAAATCAAGAGGATCCCTATGAGTCCAAACTGTGAAGTGAGACCCTGTACCAAATATGTAAATAAAATTTAAAAATAAATAAAAGTAAAATTATTCAACACATAAACTTTCCACAAGCAAAGAATATCTTGAAAGTCGAAGAACTGAGAGAAGCAGGCAAATGGAAGTTGCATAGGTAGGATCTCTCAAACAGTAGGAAATATTAGAGAAGACTAGAAACTGGCTTCAAACTTCCAGAGAGGTGACAGAAGCAGCAGCAGGAGGAATCATGGGTAATGAGGTAACTAACTGTAACAGAGGCTGCAAGGGAAGGTATAGAATCATCTTGTTGAATCAACAATATCCATTGCCTTTTTGTGTCACATGTGGGTAAAATAAAGCTTGGAGAAAGCAAGTGACTTTCTATGCCACAGGAGAGTCCTAAAACAAGGTGTTCAGAAAAGTGAACCCAGCCTAGGTCTTCCGATCAAAGATAAAAACTTTTTCCTAAGATTTAGGAGGTCCTGGAGTTTTAATGAATTTTAATTCATTTCTAATGAGCCCTGAAAACAACACTACGAAATAAAAATTTCATAGCCAATCTTTTTATTTTTGACTGTACAATGTATGTTCCTAGAACAATTTTTTTCTATTAAAGAAATAAAGGTTCAATATAGAAACTAAGGAAAATACAAAAAATTAATAGTATTCCATACCGCTATCATTCTTGTGATCAATATGAATCATAAATTTGTATTATGAATTTTTATATTGCAGTAACTATGTGGTTTTCCATATTTTATTACTTAAATTATAGAATGAACTGTCTATATTCATTTTGCATTTTTATATTTTTATTTTTAAAGAATACATGGAGCACAACAGCATTAGAAATGATACAAAGTTTCACTAAACAAAGCTATAGAAATTCAATAATGGTTGCTGTATTTCATGATGTTATCTTTAGTTTTTCAGGTTACTATATATACATATATATATATATTCTTTCTCTCTCTCTCTCTCTCTCTCTCTCTCTCTCTCTCTCTCTCTCTCTCTCTCCCTCCCTCCCTCCCTCCCCCCTTCCTTCCTTCCTTCCTTTCCTTCCTTCTTTTTCTGCGGAAACTGGCATTGAACTCAGGCCCACATATTCAACTGAGCCATCTCCCTGGCCCAGGTTACCATATATAAATGTGCAAGATTCATTTAAAGAAAAAACAAGATCTAGCCAAATAGCTCAGCAGATTAAAGCACCTGTAAACAGGCTCAGGGGCTGGGAATTTGACACCCAGGCCTGCCCTGCAGGCCCTGCCCCAGGGCACACTGAGATGGCAATTGAGGCTGGGCATGGTGGTCCCCCCAAACTGTAATCCCAGCTCTTGGGAAGACTGTAAACAGGTGGATCACTATGAGTTGGATTTAGTAATGAGACCCTGAACACCCTGTAGACCCTTCCCTAATTAAAAAATAATAACAATAACAAAAAAGTTGTAAGAATTCAAAAGGAAAAAAGCATAAAAAGAAAAATAATTAAAGAATATAAAATAGTGGTAGAACAAAACGACATCAGAAATGATTCGAAGTTCCATTTATCAAAGTAGTAGGCTGGTTCGGCATGCCACGCCGGCCCCGCCTTCGGGTGCACTGAGCCAGCCATGGAGTCTGGGCGTGGTGTCGCTCTCCTGTAATCCTAGCCCTAGGGAGTGATGCAGAAAGCGGAAGGATCACTATGAATGTGGGCTGCACAGCGAGACCTTGTAAAAAAAAAAAAAGTAATAGGAATTCAACAATGGTTGCTGTATTACATGATGTTATCTTCAAATTAGTTGCTTAGTAATCAGATATGAATGTGCAAGATTCATTTAAAGAAAAAACAAAACAAAATAATAACAAAAATGTAAGAAATTCAAATGATAAAAAAAAGGATAAAAAGGAAAAAAAAAGTTCAAACATTAACTGCTCCTGTCAAAAGACCATCAGAAATCAACCAAACTATCCTGCATATATACATAAATATATCTTTTTGTTCTTCCATTTTTCCTTTTCCTCATCCCAGTTTTTCCTTCTCATTGAACAGTTTCTTTCCCTTTCATAGTATCTGTCACACCTCTCAGATTTTAGTTCTTCTTTTCAGGCTCTCACGCTAGTGAGATTGCACATGTGGATCTGATTTATTTCACTTTGCTTATCCATTTTGTGTGTGTATTTTTTTTTCATAGTGCTGAAGATTGAACTTAGGCCTTCACACACCCTAGGCCAGCCCTGCCACTGAGCCTCTTGATGGACTCAAAAATCATTTTAAAAAATTCACTGTAGCATTGTTTTCATGATTTTATTTCACTTAGTGAAATTGTCATGCTACTCTTTTGCATTGTTGCATATTTGTTATGCAACTATTTCATTCTGTTGCATATTTATAATAATGAGAATATTTTCTGATGATAAATAAGGATTTTTACACTAAAATCCTTCAGGTGGGTAGTGATAGCTACATTGGGGAGTTCCAAATGCCCTCGAGAAATACATGCGAAATTGGCTGCAGAAGCCATGTATGGGCAAAGAGCCTGAGAATACGATTAAAACTTAGGGATAGAAGTTTCTTAAGATAGAAACTCAAGGAGGTAGAAAGGAAGAAGATATGAGATTGGCAGGGTACAGGTATCAAATCAAAGGGGCCATGAATGCTAGTCTAGGCGGACTGAACTCCTCAAAGGAACATTTGGATCCAAAACCTCATCACAGTGGAAAATGTGAAGATGGACAGATAAAGGTGAGGACTGGAAGAGCAAGCGAGGACACAGTGGGGAAGAGGGCAACAACAACGCAGTGAAGAAGACCAATGAACAGTGCCATTGCTTTCTTAGAACAAGTAGGGGCTGAGGAGACAGCTCAGTAGAATAAGCGCTTGCCTGGCAAGTGCAAGGGCCTGAGTTCAATCCCGGGGTCTGCCAGAAAAAAAAAAAAAATCAGTAAGTGGTCGTGTGAGATAAACTTTGGGTTCTGACCAACCATAGAAAAATGTTTCAGAGACATTCATGAAAGAGTCAGATTTTCTGTTCCGTGACTGTTTTATTTATTGCCAAAAAGTCTTCAACAATCCCAAATGTTATTCTGGAGTTTGGGGCCCTGGCTTCAGGGAGAACAAGAACACCTGTAACCCAGAAACTCTTTTCTTTCATCATCACATATTGTTTTGGTCCTTGAGTAATGCTTGCCATTCATTCTGTGAAGTTGTACAGGAAACCCCAAGTGTCTTCTACTGCAAATATAGGCTTGTCCAATAACTCAAGCGCACTAAGGCTCAGTTGCAAAGCCATCCACAGGTCAGTGTTTCTATTGTGACCTCATGACGAAGCCCATGGAGACAGAAAGATGGGTGAGGAGATCTCCCAAATATTAAAGAGTTGAAAAGACCTTAAGTGTCTTCTCTGATAAACCTGAACATTTAAATTCAGAAGCAAATGTCACTTGGTTTCCTCTGAGACATGTACCATGGATGGTGGAAACTGGAAATTACAAATACTTCCTTTTAGATTTTTCTCAAACTTTTCACCATCCAAGCTTCTTGCATCCAGATTTCAAGCTGACTTCTCATACTATCTTCCAGTACTACAATGCTTCTCTAGGGCCCCATGGCATCCTTCATGTAAAGTATGAGTTGTGCATTCTGAAACTAAATGCAGAAAGTAAGTATGGTATGGCTCTGTATGTCCTCTTGACAGTTTCTAAAGCAGTACATGAGATACCCAAGGACACTTATGGACTGGAAAAGAGACTCATCACTCTCTACGTTGCCCAGCCCCCATCCCTGAGCAAGCAGGTCACCCCCACCTCCACTGGGATGGACTACAAAGCGCTCTCTTCAGCCAGCACTGCTGTGCTCAGGTGGAGCCATTGTTTCTGTTGCAGCGAGGCCCAGCAGTGCAGACACCCACACCTGAGTACATTCTGTCTCCTTTCTCAACCTTGTGCTCCTTTATGTATGAAAAAGCATTTCCTATGCATCTCTACCACCTGTAGCCAACTTGTTCTTAATTTCTGAAAATGCTGCTTTTGGAATTCATCTTCTTTCCTAGAGTCTCTGTAGCTTAGAGAACAAATGTAGAACATAGGTAGGAAGGGTCTCTCAGTGTATGACCCCAGTCTTATCTCTCACCACTTCACCAACCTGTAGTCCACCGACACTGCACACAACCCCACCTCTCCGTCTTTGTACCCCAGTCACCTTTCCCCCGGACTGCTCTCTCCATTGTTGGATGGACTCAAGAGTCACCCTGTGTGCAACACTCAGGTCAGCTGCCTCTTCTCCTTGATGTCTTCCTGACTACCCAAGCCATTTACTTCCTCCATGTGTACACCATGCATGTGGCATATTATTTAATTCACTGGGTTTGTTACTTTGTGTTTGTGCCTACTTTGCCAGCAGGGCCCCTTCTTTCTTGAAAGGAAGGATTGTAGTTTACCTACTGTTGATTCTGTAATGACCAATACAGGAGGGCTTGGCGCTTTAGGGGTATTAAGTAAGTATGTGCTAATCTCCATATTGGTCTCTACAACTAAACTTAATACTTATCTAACAAAAATAATTCTCCTATGCAGAAGACCCAATGTGGTTCTGTTTTGTAAATCAGTGTAGAGGAGAATGTTAACTACAATATCTGACATCAAGATTTCTTCTTGGGTACACACCAATTGCTAGGGGTTATCTTGAATTTATCTGATGATTATTCTTTATCAAAAACCTGAATTTTTCTGGCACCCTCACCAAATATTTATTTATTGATTGATTGATTTTTATGTGTTTTATACAGGGTCTTATTACACATCTTAGACTTACAGTGATCCTTCTGTTTTCAGTCTCTCCAGTGCTGGGTTTTTAGGCATGCACCACCACTCCCAGTCTACACCAAATATTTATTAGGTTGCTCCTGGGAACCTGCATCTGTGCTATGTGTTATAGGACAGTGACAGAAAAAAAAAAAAAAAAAAAAAAAAACAGGCCGGGGACCTGTAAGCTTATGTGTTAGCTGATAGATGGTGTCAGTGTGGCTGACTCAGTTCCAGCAGTTCTCAGTGTGGGGGCGCATCCCTGGGGGTGGGCAGGGCACAGGAATTGAGAAAGGTTTCCTGCCACCCAGCCCCACTTCCGTGGAGAAGTCCCAGTCCTCAGAGGAGCTTGAGCTCTGCAGCCGCACCGCTCTGGAGGTGGACCGCTGGTCCTCGCAGTCAGCATAGAGGGAAGAGAGGGGCTTGATGGGCACTGCAGCAGCTGCTCCTCCTCTGCTCTTCATTGTTTTCTGCAGCCATGAACTGCTGTTATTTGCCTTGGAGCTAACAGAATGTGGACTGAAGCCTCCACTAACTGTGAGCTAAATAAACCTGTCCTTCCTTCATTTTGAGTGCCGGGTATTTGTCCCAGCAATGAATAAAAAGCAACTAAGACAGCTAATATTCTATTATTGCACTGTTGTATTTATTTTACTGTCTACTTCCAGGTTTTAATTATTTGACCGTTTCTGCCTCTACAAAAATATTTAGCATGAATTGTTTTTGTAGGTAAGCAGGGAAGAAAAAGGCATCTATTTTTAGGTGTCCTAGCACAGTTAAAAATAAGGGTGATATAAAATTGTAACTATAGGAATAATTATGATTATTGGTAAGAGATCGTGGAGGCCACGTTGATTGTACATTTGAGAAATGTGCTTGTCACTGTGGCCAGCACTTGTCTGTATCTCCTCTGTCAAGTCTATGAAAGGCACAATTGCTGTTATTATTATATGTGTTATATAGGTGAGAAAACTGGGCAACACACAAGCCAAACTGTTTGCTAAGGAACTGAGGTCAAAATACTGCCAGAGTCTGTGTCCTGTAATGTTTTCTCTTTCACTTGAGATCTGGAAAGGGAGAAATTGTTCAGGAGAAACAATAACACACAGCATAACTGGCTCTCGATTGCAAGATACAGTAAGAGCATTTGGGAGCACTTCTTCACAGGAACCAGTCCAGCTTTAATTCCAGCATTCGTCCTTCCCAGGGATGCTTCGGAGAGAGGAATCAGACTGTTGGCTTGTTCACAATTGTCCTACAACACTCAAAACAGTCTGCAGTGAGTGCTCATGAAACTGAGTTTATTTATTTCCACGAGTTTTCCCGGCACCGAGGTAGCAGAAGGAAGGCGGGTGATAGGGTGGATGAGTTCTCACCTCCCTCTCTGGAAAAGTAAAGTTGAAGTCATAGGTCAAGGAATGGCGTCCACTAGAAAGTGGATCTACATGAAAGCTTATGATTGTGTTTCGTTCAAAATCCCTTGTCGTTGGGGGAGTAAGTGTTCATTAAATATTTCTCCAATCGGAGCATCAACAGTCAAATACTTATTAAATATTTATAATGTTATAAGCCTAAATATTATAGTATTTATAATCAAATGTGTTAAGCGCTTCATATATTTTCTCATTAAATTCTTTCACAAACGTGTGAAAGAAACACTAATACTAACTCCTTTTATACATAAAGAAAGAGAGGCTCAGAAGCTATTTACTCAAGGTGACAAATCTATCAAGCTGTGACTTGAAACCAGGAAGTCTGGCTGTAAGTGCTTGACCATTAGGGGAGCCATGTCCTAAGTGGTGGGAGGAATGTATGATGGGGTCTGGTCAACGGAGATGGAGATGAGCTCGGGAGGAAGGAGAGCAGCACGCAGACAGAGCTGGCGGTGGCAGGATCAGTCTGTTCAGTGAATAAAGGCTATTGATTGAAGATTCCCTACCATTCCTAAGGCTCCATTTCATTACAAAGGATTGGACTAGGGAGATACCTCAGTGGCATAAGAGCCTACCTGGCAAGCGCGAGGTCCTGAGTGCAGTACCAAAAAAAGAAAGATACAAAGGACTCTAAGGATATTAACAGAGATAATCTGCATAGTGTCCTTAGAGGAACATGGTAGCGCTTAGGCGTTATTAACAATCATCATTATTTTAGCTATTTGAACACAATTCCTTCTAGTGTGAGGGAGGGAGGCTGCCTTCAAGAGTACTAAATGACAAAAGAATGCCAGAGTTGCTCAGAGTCATGGGGAACCAATGCTCAGCCCCAAATTGGTTTATTTGAATGGCCATAACTTCTAGAGTTTTCCCTGCGCTTTCCATTTCTCCGCTATGTTAATGAGATGTAATAACCTTTCAAAAGAAAACCTTTTAACATATTTTCTGTTTATCTTGAATATTTCCTTCCTTTGTCCTCAAGGTTGGGCAGTAATTGGAAAAAAAAAAAAAAAAACTTCTATTTTCCTTTTTTTCTCTGATCCCACTTGAGTTGAGCAGGCCCTGGCTCCTTGCCCACCCACCTTTATTCCAGATGTTACCCTGGCAAACCTCTCAGGCTGTAACCAGGCAACCATTGGGAAGAGGGCCCTCCTGGCTCCCGGCCTAAAAACAAAAGAAAAACAAATAGGAGGATGTCTTGAGTCTTCTACTTACTTTGGTTTTCCAATCTCATTTCCCCCAAACTTTTATTATTTTTGTAATGGAAACTAGGGCTTGGTATCTGGGCTGTCTGTTCACACAACAAATGTCCGGTCTGTTCTGGAGCAGACCTTTGGCTGGATTTGATCCTATTGATCCTGATTTTGGATTATGGCAGCCAAGGAAAACATTCCAACGCCTCCTTTCTCCATGCTGGAAAGGAAGTGCTGACCATGTGGCCATGAAATGAAGTTCAGGCCTCCTTTGAGACAGGCTTCTGAGGCAACTGAGTAGTTTTGTGCAGATAAAACTGAGCATCCCTAGTGAAATTTTTCTGTCCAGCTTTTTACAAATGTATCAGTCATTTAATTAGGTTCTTACTAAGAAATTCAGAATACTAATTTGTGAGCATAAACTCCATTTGTCAGAGCAAAAATGGATCACAGGTAGCCCTAGAACTGAGGAACAGTTTTGATTTTGGCTAAAATCTGTGAGTTCACTGTTTTCTGGTCCACATTGTGCTGCTCTGAAATCTGTATCTTTTTTTTTTTTTTTTTTTTTTTTTTTTTTTTTGAGACAAGGGTCTCACTGTGCAGTTCAGGCTGGCCTCGAGCTCACTTTGTAGCTCAGGCTGGTCTCGAACTCACAACAATCCTCCTGCCTCAGCCTCCCGAGTGCTGGGATTACAGGCATGCGCCACCACGCCCAGCTTGTATCTTTCTTTGTGTTGAAGATCTCACCCTCCTGGTGTCTGGGTTTCCCACCGCTTCTTCTTCTTGAAGTAAGTATCAGTGAGCTGTTCAGGGATTTTTACTTTGCTGATACCAATTTTTGTAGAAGTGGCGATGACAAATTTCTGTTGTGTTCTTCATAGAGGAACACAAGGCTAAGAGGCCCAGTCACAAGTAGCGAGCCACTGGCCAACTGCTTCAGGAAGACCGCTCTCTTGCCTCTATGACACCCGGTGAGGATGATCAAGATGGTGCCGGGAGTGATGCTGGCTCGGAGTTTCTTTACTCTTTCCATGCTGATTGAAGTGTTTCTTGCCATGGCTCAGGAACTTCCAGGGTACATCTTCAGCAGGCTAGTATCTGGGTATCTTTTGAAGCTTAGCCATCTAGGTACCTCCATTCTTGTCCCCGTTAACTGGGTTTGTGATTATAGCAAGAAATTTCTCCTTCTTTTTCTTCTCAACCTTTGATTTAGCAGCTGTGTACTTTTTCTTGCACAAAGTCTTTCTAGGACACATAGCAGATCGGGAGTATCTCCCAATTCCTCTAACCAGGACAGGATTTTGGCTGCAGTGGGGCTGCCCCTTCTTGGACCTTTTTGCCTCCACCTTACTGTTTTTACCTGTACCAATGGCAGAAGCCTTGTTGGCTTTTGGATTCTTCTCCTTAGTGTCTGGCTTCTCAGTTTTTTTCACTCACTATCTTGAAAAATGGGGAAGAGAACTAAGTTTTTGACTTCCAGTCTATGTCCAGTTTTGAACCTTGTTCTTATCTGTCTTTTCTTCAAGATTCAGTTAGAAAAGACATTTTCGACTTAGTACTGATGACACCATGACCCTGCTTAAATCTCTGCCATTGTTCTCCGCAGCCTTCAGTCTCATTTCCCAATGTCACTGTGTCAGTGAGAAGCATGCTGCATATACTCAGCACAGTACTAATTTCTTTGTATGTATAGTATGCTTGACATTACCAGTTTTCTAGGTATAGTGGAAATAGCTTGTATACAAAATGCAGAAAATTTTGATCTTCATAAAGTTAGCATTGTATTGGTGAAGGGATACAATAAATTAGTAAGTAAAGAATACACAATAAAACAGATGGTAATAAGCGTTGTGATGAACAACAAACCTGGGACACAGGATAGGAAGTACAAGAATGGGGGGAATTTGCGAAGGTTCTTTGAGGAGATGGTCTTAGGCAGACATTAGTAATTGGTGGTGAACTCATTTGAGGAAAGGATAGCTGGGGAGTGGATGCATTCCTAGTAAGGCCTTGAGGTGGAAAGAAGTCTGACTTACTTGCGTTAGAATATGGTGGCCAGTTTAGCTCCCATGGAATGAACCAGGGAAAGAGTAATGAGAGGGATGTTCAGAGATTTTGTCTTGGGGCATAATTTGCATTTTCTTTAGAACATTATGTGCACATTTCACATGGAATTAAAGGAGAATCCATAAGAAGGTCTGAAATAAAATAGCAGTGTAAACCAGTTCATGCATAGAAGGACCATTTGTAGCCCTGTAGAATACTAATTGCAGGGAATTGGGGTCAAAGCAAGCAGATATTTTAGGAAGATATTCCCATAGCTTGGCAAGAAATTCTCAGGAACTGAGCCACAGCTAGTTGATTTTGCCAGTTCCTCTGGATCTTGGTAATTCTTTCCAAATACACATCTATTTTCTAACTGAATTCCCTCCCTACCAGGATAACTTGAAATTTACTGAAGATGCTCAGAGCTCCAGCTCCTTCTTCGAATGAGCTGCAGTCCGTCTTCTGTCGTTTTCTTTCCTTCATTATTTCAATCCTACCTCTTAGGTTCATTAAAAACAAATCTTGTTCATTGTGGCCATGGCATCATAGGTCTCCTCTAGGCTTCACAAGAGCAGCTTTTGGCTCCTTCAGTGTTCACAGAGCCTCCCCCTCTGGGATGTTTTGCTAGGAAGTGCTTTGCCCAAGAGCAATATCTTCATCATCTCAGAGCTGCGGTCTACATGGCAGCGAAATCTGTGCACCTTTGCCCTTCTTCACTGCCCTTTACCACTTCATCACTGGCCTCTCTGCAGCTCAACTTATCTTCTTTTACAATGGAGATTAATTCACTTTTGTCATCTTCCTCCCATGGTCATGGTAAGGGTTAACTTTAAAACAAACTCACTATTTTCCAGACTGCAGCAAACACCCAGTGTAATGCTGTCCTGATAAAACCTATCTTTCCATAATGTGATCCAAAGCATAGAGAATATTTTTA
Source organism: Ctenomys sociabilis (assembly GCA_004027165.1). Lineage (NCBI taxonomy): Eukaryota > Metazoa > Chordata > Mammalia > Rodentia > Ctenomyidae > Ctenomys > Ctenomys sociabilis. The sequence continues at coordinate 47,111 of PVKA01001696.1, forward strand.
CTCCAGCATTTCCTGCCATTAATGTTTTCCTTTTGCAATCTTCAGATAGTGTTATGAGTGGTTTTGTGTTATAAAAAGCTATATAAACACTCTCACCTTGTAATCTACTATAATGGCATTAGACAGCTGTGGGCCTTTCTGTCTTCTCTTTCTTCCATCCTAAGTGTAACAACACTAAAATGTTATACCTTTTAGGGGTGGATGAGATAATGTCTCTTAAGAATGAGCTGTGAGTGGTAGAGAGCATTGTATGAGGTGGTGCTGAGGCTCTGACAGCAAATGGGTGTACAAGACTTGGCAAGGTTTCACCCCAAGCGGGGCGACCAAGTCATCCTGTGCACGCACAGCATTACTGTTGGAATACTTGTATTAAGGTAAAAGTGCACCCAAGAGAAGGGAGAGTAGCTGGATTTGGGAGCAGCAGGGATGGAGATGACTTTTCTCCTTGTCACTGTGGGGTTAAGGAATGGGCTTGACTAAGAAGTATGGACACATTTTTGGAATCATTTATTAGTTATTGAACACCCATCAACACCATACACTAAGATCTATACTATATTATATTGATTAAAACATGTGTTAAAAAGCCCCATGACATTGGTGGACTTGAGGTGGAGAAGAAATAAATGTGTCCTCACAGATGTGAAGAGAAGATGTTGTACAAAGGAGGATGAAATTAATGCCTTGAAGACTACCAAGCAATTCACCAAGAACATGAGAGAAAACATACTCAAGAGTGCTAGGATATGCCTCTTGGGAAAGATTTTTATGTCCGTCTTAGCATCTGTTTTCTCACTTTTATCTCTCCTTAGGAAAAAAAAAATTAAATTATTTTTAACAATGCCTAGCTAGAAACTGACATTTTTCAAAATGCTTTGCAACATACTGTGGTCCCAAACTAATGAGATAAAGCAAAAAAGACAACACAGAGATTTTTTTTTCTTCAAAAAAAAAAGAGTTTTCAGAGGTGATAAGTGCCTCTCTGTTGCTTGTTACTGAATCTCTGGAATGAATAGAGTGATTTCAGGAGCCTCAGGAGTAGTTTATGAAACTAGACACCACATGCTGAAGATGGTGGAGCCTAACAATAGGGTCCCTGAGAATTTGGAAGTGTAGTGATGTCAGTCCTAGATTACCCACTCATACACTTCATTTATCTGAGATAGAGATGATTTTCTTTCCATCTGTTACATTGCTTATAGTCTCTGTCACAGGCAGTATCAAGCTCCTGATTGATAAATCCTGCTTACATAGTATCTAGAGATTGGCACACAGGCATCTCATAAGCTTGTTTCTCTCTCCCTTGCCCTTCTGTCTTTATAGGAAACTCCCACTTTGAAACTGAAGAAAACTTTGGAAGAGGGTTTAAAGAGATAAAGGTATTTTATGGTAGGAAAGGGGGGCTTTGAAAGGGAACTCTCAGGAGGATAATTACTTTTTTACTTTTACTTTTATTTTATTTTTGTGAAATACTGGTTTCAAGTGAGACCTGAAAGAAAAGGCTTTAAGAAGCCTAGTGAAGAAATGACACAATTAGCATTCTTTTTCCTTCCAAGGACTTTGCGGGTATCAAAGAGTTCAATGGAAAGGTTTTATTCCGTCACCAGCCATCCTATTTTAAAGGATAATGTACAAGGTCTTGAGTTATAGACAAGAAAGCTGGCCTGGTTTGGAGGCTCAGCTGGACAGAAATTCAAGGAAGGTAGACATTCAGATGTCAGAGATCATATTTAACTTGTTACAGAGATCACTTCACTGACATCCGGTATCCTCCAAGGACAATATGGTACCACAATATTAATAGCTAGACAAGACCAGTAGGTTTCACAATATGGTGTCAGGTAATGAGCTCTGGTTCAAGTGTTGAGCAACAACACAGCTAAGAATGGTGTTCACTGCCAAACAATGGACTCATTTTAGGTAGCTGAAATTCCACAGGGGTGTTGAGTTGGCCAGGCTTGTGGATAGCCAGTGGATAGGCAGAGGTCATGTCAAAAAGTTTTAAGAGAGCAGAAGGTACCAATTCTTTATTAGGACAGCTTAAATAAGAAGTAATATGGGTTGAGTATGGGGACAGTGACCCAGTAAGTTATTTTAAAATGTTAAGTATACATGTTTTTCTGCTGCAAAACATAATAATGCAACATATCAAAATGAAGGGTATAGCAGGAGGCTGTGATCCTGATAGGTTCATGAGAGTGTCCTAGCAGACCATCTAATTATAATTAAGGCACTGGGTCACTACCTGAAGGTGACAATCTACGGGAGAGTTGTGTAAAAGCGTTTGCTGTATCTTGTTTGTGATTTCCTAAAACACAGTAGTGTCGGTAAATGAGAGACTTGGTAAATTGTCTTGGATAGAGCCATTCAGGGAAATACTACTGAGCCATAAAAATAATTTAATTATTATGACATGCACAATCAGGGATGAACTCCAACGTCTTGAGGCTTGCCCAGGCTTTTGTCTTTCAGGCTCCCATCTTGAAACAGTCAGAGACAATCATCATTTTTTTTTTCTACCATTAATTAATGGCACCTGCTCTAGAATTTAAATAGCATGTGCAATGTGTACTCTTTTGGGTACGGTGTCTTTCACTCAGAATAATGTTTATGAAATTCATTGCTGTATCTATTATATAACTTCATATTTTAGTAGTTCACTTGTTATTTATGAGTGATAATATATTGTATGAATAGTCCATCTATTGTTTATCTATTTCTCTATTGATGGATGCCTAGGATGTTTTCACTTATTTTTCTGTTATGAATAAAGTTCAAGTGAACATTTTCTGAGTTTTATTTTCTTCACTTCTCCTGGGTAAATACATAGGAGGGATACTGTTGGATATCATAAATCAGGTTGTATTTAGTTTCAAACAAGCCAGTGGACTTTCCTCAGATGGTTGTGTTCATGCTGGCCAAATAGCTCAGCAGATTAAAGCACCTGCTTTAGACACAGGGGCCAGGAGTTTGATCCTTGGGCCTCCCCCTGGGGTGCTCTGAGATGACAATTGAGACGGGGTGTGGTGGCACACGCATGTACTCCCCACTCTTGGGAGGCTGTAAACTATTTGGATCTAGTCCAAATCATTGGACTACATTATGAGTTCAATCTAGAAGTGAGACCCTGTAGACCCTTCCCTAAAATACAATAGAAGAAGAAGAAGTAGCAGAAGCAGAAGCAGAAGCAGAAGCAGAAGAAGAAGAAGAAGAAGAAGAAGAAGAAGAAGAAGAAGAAGAAGAAGAAGAAGAAGAAGAAGAAGAAGAAGAAGAAGAAGAAGGCTGTACCCAACAATACGTGATTAATAATCATATTTGTAAACTTTTAGTGCTACCATCTTTTTACTTTTGTCATTTTTTTGGGTGTGTGTAGAGGTGTCTCGTGTTAACAATACTGTCATTCAATGTATGAACAATTCAAAATATGAAAACATATTTTTAAGACCCTCAGAATATAAAGATAAGAATCTGGATAGCGTTGCTGCTAATTGGATGCTTCTGAATCCTGGATGACTGAAGCCTGGCGCTGGGAAAAGGAGATAAACAGAATGAAAGCTCTGCTTTAAGACATCTTCCAGGCACCTCACACTTAAGTATGGCAGACTGTACTCAAACATATCATTACCCACTTTAATTTCTGTTGAATTTTTACAAGCTTTTTGAGAACAAGAAAATCAGTGTAAAACACAGAACGATAGAAGTGTCCAGTTACAGACTTGTGTGTTGGAGTCTGGTATTTTTGTTGGGTTCAGATTACCTCTAAATGCTAACAAATTAAAAGGACAGTTTAGAGAAGCTCAAAGGTATGTAAAAGTTATCATTTACTCTGATCTTCCATGAAGTAATTTGTGAATGTGTGTTTGTCCAATAGACCAAAATAGTAAGCATTCTATCTCGGACTTAATTCATTTGAGAATCAGTGTCTTTGGAATGTACACTGTATGTGACTTCCTAGAATTCTTATAAGGTGCATGGCATGATTCACATAGTATCATAAAGCAATAATAATTATAACTTGAGGGCCAGTCAAATAGCTGGCTGTGCTGTGCTGTCCCCATTACCTGAGCATGCTGAGATGGCAATCAAGTCTGAGCATGGTGGTATGCCTGTGATCCCAGGTCTTGGGAAGCTTGTAAACAGGCAGATTACTATGAGTACAATCTGGTAGTGAGACTTAATACCCTGCAGGCCCTTCCCTAAAATAAAATTTAAAAAATTAAAAATTCATAACTTGGAATGCTTGGCCAGTTTAAAATGCCTATCCTAACCTATTAGAAAATGGACCTAACAACCTTCAATCCTGTGTATTTTTTCTGACCTATTTCAGTCTCTTAGCACACTCTCACCCATCCAGTTTTTGTTTGTTTGTTTGTTTGCTTAAATGTTTTTAGAGAAGTCAAAGATATCTCTACCAACAGTCTCTGGTATGTCCTCCTGATTCCAGACTGGCCTCTGAAGATTGAAATAATTGAGACCAAATTGTAGAAATGACCTCTTGGGGTATTTGTATAATCACAGGTTTGTACCCAAAAATATGTGGGACCTAATATATATATTTTCTTAGATTCATGTGGCTCACTGAATCCTAACAACTTTCTGCACAACTTTTCTCCTGTCACATTATCTCTTTCTTATCCCTGTTTCCAATTCATCCTCCCCACGGATGAAGAACAAGTTCTGATGTGACTTTCACCAATCTCCCTACAGTGAGAGCGGGGACCATAGAGCCAACATTACCGAGGCCACAACTCTCCCTCTGCTTGCAAGCGAGTGTCAGTCTATGATATTAAGCACAGAAATCTGTTTCTTCCTTGTGCACAAATCTGAAGTATGGGAATGTCATTGACCTATGGGGAAAACTTGACTAAATAAATCCAGGAGATATGAGGGAGTGACTGGTGGATCCATTTCCCTTCTTTCTCAGATAGACCATTTCAAGGGGCAATGATTCTTTATGGCACAATCAGGGAAACCTTGTATTCACCAGCAACCAGTCACTTTCCTCAGAAAGTGGTGGACAGTATATTAGCTACCACCTTGTGACTGTTTTCCTTCCCTGTCTCACTTCCCCTTTCCTCCACAGTCAACTGTCCTATGATTTTACCTACCAGCAAAACGTTAAGTACATATGCCTTATGACAGGCTATTTTCTAGAGAGCCTGTTGACTATTCAGTTTCCATAATCACAGGACTCGTTCTATTCAAGTAAGAACATCTCCTTGACATTTAGGAAGAATATGCCAGCTATGCTGAAAGGAAATTCCACAAGAGTCTTTCGCAGTGGAAACAGGACTGAAGCAACAGCGTCAATCCAACCATGGATTGGGAGGAAGACCACATACTTTTAGAGTTACACACTCTGGTGTGTTTGTTTAAAACAAAGAAAAATACAAACAATCTGAAAATTTTTATCTGAAACAATCTTCTGTTCTTTTATTTTCCATCATAGCTTTGTGGAATATCTGAAATTGCATCATTTTTTTTTTCTTTGTCTCTCTCATTAGCATCCTAGCATGAAAGGGTACATGAGTGTTGGGGCTCTGATCTCACGCTTAGAGCTGAACCCTAAGTACATTGAAAAGAAGAGTACAATAGTTGTATTGTAAGGCCAAAAGAGGTTTAAAATATTGATCTCAAACATTCATTTACCCATTAATTTATTGACTTGTGTATCACAAACATTTATCAAATACTTAGGCAAGCAGACATGCTTCTTAAAATTCTCTTCATAGCAACATTTTGGAAGTGTCTGGATACATTCCCTGTGAATGTTTTCTGAGCCTGAGAGCTCACTCACCCTAGTAGTACCATATGCTGTTATTGCTAGAGCTGATATGCAGTTACTATGCACTTACATAAATGAACTAATTGGCAAAATAATGAAATGCTTCCATTTCAGTTGATAAATAGTATAATAGAAACTGTATGATTAATTTTTAATATAATTTCTCATGTACCTCGTTCATTTAAGTTAATTATTATATAGAGTATCATAATGATTATAATTCAATAGATTTTCTGGCACATAGTGTAATTGATTATGGAGATTATTGAAGAAGAGTATCATAGATAGTATTCTCCGGAGTAGAAAACTTTGACAGCATTTAAGAGTATTGCAGAAGCCAGAAGACACCTCTGTACATTACATGGCATCATTCTGGTGAAGCGACATCTAGTGACCTTTAAAGTGTCTTAATGATGTTATGACACTGGTGGTCCCAGTAGCTTGCCGGAGAGAGATATGGATATGGATTCTCATAACCCCATGGAGCTGTGGAGTGGACCAGGGGACAGCAGTGTAAGGGTGTATGACTCTCTCCTGCTTCACTTTGCTAGAGATTGGCTAGAGTTGGCAATGGAATTGCAAGCAAGGGTCAAGGGTCTGGCACTCCAGACCTGGGTCACGTGGGGAATGCTGACAATCAGGGCTGGCATGAGTGCGGATGAGGTCAGCACTCAGCTGCCCTCTGGAGGGACTGAGGGGTGGGTTGACACCAACGATCTAATGACTCTCATTTCCATGTGGGATTCCAGAGACATACCATCTCTTATGTCAAATCATGCTTTAGACGAGGGCTTTTTAAGCTAGAAATCCACATCCAACAAGAGGCCACACCAAAAATGTAGGAAAAGAATCATATAATTTGGAAACCATTATATTTCAGTTAATATGTCATAGTGCTATTTTGTGAATGATTATGGGACCTGATCAAGGGGCATTTGGAATTTACTTATACTTTTATTATTGTAATAGAAATGTTATCATTATATTTTTATTTACAGTGACAATTTTAAAAGCAGTTTAAGATGTAGAGTACGTTGAAAAGCAATGTAATGTTTCTATGTACTCTCTAATCAATTTCCTCAAATAATGACATTAAACATTAAATTATCCCGGTATAGAGTTGAAATAAGGAAATTAGCATGATTTAAATTATTAATTTGAAATAAAGCCCTTATTGAGATTTCAGCTTGTTTTGTATTTAAGTGTGTGTTGTATGTGCATGCATATGTGTGTACGTGCATGTATGCATGTGTGTGTGTGTCTGTGTGTGTGTGTGGTTTATTTATATAGTTAAGGACAGTCTTTCCTCAGATCTCTGTGCCAAGGCTATGGAGCTTTAGCCATTGTCAGGCAGAGGGAAGCTAGACGTAAACGCACCCCCAAGTACTCACATTCCTTTTATTTAAGAATATTCATCCCATATGGAAAAATAGACCATGTTTATTAATCACTCCAGAAAGTATGTAATTTGATTAGATGGAGCCCTGTCTCTGGGCATTGACTCATAGGAGGGAATGGCTCCCCAGCGACCCACAGCCCCCCGACACGCTCTGTGGAGAACACACTTTGGGGTCAGCTGCTTGAATGCACTGCTGGAATCCCAGGCAGCAGTGCATAATAGCACGCCAAGGGCTGCAGAGCTGTCATAGCCCAAGCAGGGTTATTTGTGGCTTCCAAAGAGGGGCTGTAACCTTTTATGGTATCCACAAATCTCAGCCTTCAAGAGTCAGGGAGAAAATGTAACCATGCTGTGTTACCTAGCCAGCTCTTTCCCCACCTTTTCTCCTCTCCTCCCCACACCACCTTTCCACTCCCACCCAGAGGACACTGCGCATATGTCCCAGAACAAAGGACACAGCGTAGGATCCTGCCTCAGGACCCCCTGCAGTAGCCATGTATCCCTTCTGTCCTTCTGAGTCAGTGAAGTAAGATACAAGGAAGTTGTTGGCAAGTGAAAGCTTTCTAATTTGAGGCCCTGAACACTGTGCTCTTTACAAGGAGACAAAAGTCTTACTTCTTGGCTGGGGCATTGTGAAGGGCAGTTGTGTCTTCACCTGCAGGCTCTCATCATCTGTCAGGCCTGTTCATATTCCAGAATTCAAGAGTGTCTCTACTATTCTTGACAGGAACACAAAATGTCTCTAATTCTCACTTGTGCCATAAAGACAAGGCTTGAATTTCTGTTTCTCTGGGAATTCTTTGATCTATTTGTGTATTTCTTTACTAATTTCCTTTACCAAGAGAATCAAATAAAAAAAAATGGCACAACTGTGGGCTTCACAATCAAATATACTTGGATTTCAATATTATCTCTAACGCTTACTGGCTAGGTGACTTTGATATCAAATTAGTGTTGTAAATTGATTTTGTCCCCCAAAATTCATGCATTGAGTTTTGATCCCTATTGTCTCATTTTGTGATCTTATTTGGATATAAAGTCCTCACACAGGTAATCCAATTAAAATGACATTATCAAATTGGGCATTAATCCAGTATGACTGGTATCTTCATAGAAAGGAAATTTTGTAGGTGGAAACACAGGAAGAATGCCATGTGATTTGAAGACAGGCATAGAAGTAATGCTTCTATAAGTCATGAATGTCAAAAATTGTCCAGAAACCAGTACAAGGTAGGGAAGAGATCCTTCTCTCGCTTCAGATGAGACCAACTTTTCAGATAACCTCATCTTAAACTTCAAGCCTCCAGGAGTTTGAGAAAATAAATTTGTAGAGTTTATGTTGCTTAGTTACTGGTACTTTTCTACAATGTTCCTAGAAAATCAATACAGAGAGTTCTTCAACTCTCTGAAATTCAGTTTTCTCCCTATAATGCAAATGATCACTGTAGCAGCTGTTCCTGAACTGTGGTCTGTGAGCCACTAATGTCCCTAGCATTTGTAAACTGCTAGAAGTGCAGATTCTTAGACTCTCCCTCAAAGTTTATGAAACCAAAACACCAGAGTAAAAGTATTCTGTTGAATGGGCTGGGGTGATAGCATCACCCCAGCATCTACCTGGCAAGCATGAGGTCCTGAGTTTGATCCCTGGTACTACATGCTGTGCTGGCCCCAGAACTGAGCACGGTGGCACACACCTATAACATCAGCACTGGGGAGGTTGAGACAGGATGATTGCTATGAGTTGAAGACCAACTTCAGGGTTATAAAAGTGAGTACAAGGCCAGCCCAAACTGTGTAGTGAGATCCTATCTCAAAAAACAAAACAAAAAAACTGGTCTAATAAGTCCTCCCAATGAATTGTGATACACACTTGAGTATGGTCACATATAGCATTATAGAATAATTCTAATAACATATGCAACATTCTAGCACAGAACCAGTCATATGGTAAGATGCAGTAGGACACATTAGGACAGAGAAAAAATGAAACAGATGTAATAGTTAGATACATGAAGAGATGCAATCAAATATAGGAGAAAGCCAACACAAATACAATTTATTTTATTGAAATTATTTCACAGTTTAGTTTGACTTTTAACTTGCATTATTTTAATTAATTCTCATGAAAGATCTATGAGTTGAGACATTAATAGAGGAATGAAAAGAGTAGTCAACTCTGAAGGGAAACATGTGAGCACATAGAATACCGTTGGCAAAATTAAATAACACTATATATTCAATGTGTGTAGAGAAGACTGAGGGCTTTAGTTAGTGCTCACCAAATTTGGATGCTCTTATTATTGTTTTATTATTGTGATGATGTTATTTTCATTGTTGAAATATGAAATGGAGGTTCAGAAATGTAAAATAACCTTCAGAGAGATCAAAAATGGTTAAATAAAGAGTCTCCTTTTAAACTATCAGCAGATGGCCAGGCGTGGTGGTGCACTCCTGTAATCCCAGCACTTGGGAGGCTGAGGCAGGAAGATTGTTGTGAGTTCGAGACCAGCCTGAGCTACAAAGTGAGCTTAAGGCCAGTCTGAACTACATAGTGAGAACTTGTCTGAAAAAAAAAAAAAAAAGACAAAAATAAAAAAATCTATGAGCAGATGGTCTCCAGCCCTTGCCACTCCCACTGGGCCTCTTGTCTCTCATAGGAGATACTGTAAGTTTTTCTCAGCCTCCACTACAGTTCCTTTACTTATCCCATTACAATATCTGCTTGTGTAACTTGTGGTCCCTTTTCAAGTTGCTGTACTGGGACATCTCATCTGACTGATATTCATTTTCTGGTTGAACACAAAGTTGAATCCTGGGATGGTAGAGTAGGGAATTTTTTTAAGATTTCAGAGTTTCTGTAGGGGTGCAAGCATGTTCAGGGGATCAAGAAGTCCTTTTGCAGTTTTCTCTTCAGCTTGGTTCTGACTGTGGAGTTGGGTTTGCTGTGCAGATGTGGGCCTGCATCTCAGTCCTTGAATCTGAGAAGAAGAGAAGTGAGCTTCGTGCCATGATATCTGGAGTGGTGAACTCTGAAATGAAACACTGTGAGCTACAAGAACATAGCTTTGTGGCTTGCTAAATGTATCCTCCAAGAATATCTAATTTAAAACCATCTTCCCTCTCATCCAAGGGCTGCTGAGCTTTAACCCAGCGTCTTTCCTCAGAGGACCATTATTGTGGCCTCCTGATTGCAAACATCATGGGCAGGTGTGTGTTAGGAAAGAAGGTGATTGACAGGGCTCAGAACCTCTTCAGCATAGTCACAACTCTTCCTATGGCAACCTTTCCGTCTCATCCTAAATGAACAAAGGGCCTTATGGGAAAGCATATTCTTAATGAAGCCATTAGCTTTGATTTTTCCTTTTCTCCTTGTGTATGGCTTTGATTGATTTTTACCCCAAACTTTCTGCCTCTGTCCCTTGATTTCTTTCATATCCTTTCTGCTTCAGTGTACTTGACCTCATCATTGGGAGATAGTGGACACTTACTGATGATTTTCTCTTTGGGCATCTAATTCATGGTGAGGGGCAAGGCAGTACAAGCAAGTCCTCTAAGATGGGGAGGACTTAAGAAACAGTGTGACAATCTTTTCTGATGATCAGGAGTCCCTCTCTGGTTTTCAACTGATATATATGTAGGAAGGAAATGAGAGTGCAGGAATCAGCAGGCCAGAATAGGAATCCATACTCCTAAACCACCTGTGCAGCTTAGTATTCTATCATAACATGTGCAAATTTCCTGTTCACAACAAATTCAGGTGGTGAATGAATCCACATCTGGTTGCTAAGTGTGACAGACTGCATGAGTTTTACTTCCTCCGGTGGTAGCCTGCCTGTGGAGATTCACCCAGAAGAAAAGAGAGGAGAGGAAATTCAGATTTATAAGCTAGGATGAAAGAAGTGTACATTCTTGCCCAAGTTTTACTAATTGATGACTCAAGGTTCAAGTCAATTTTAGGGAAGAACTCAACTTTTAGAAAGCCTGGGTATTTAATACCTCTATGTACCATGACTGCTACCTATTTAACTTCTCTGGGATGACCCAGGGCTATAATTTTCCAGGAAAACTTGACAGATTTCTTTTATACACCTGCTAACCAGCAATGCAAAATGTGGGGGAAATGGAATAGAGACAAAAAAGAGCATGGGAAAAACTTTCTATTTTACATACCTCATTTTTATCTCTCCCTATCCCATTGTTTAACCAGTGAATTGGAGGATTGTGATAAGCCTTTGGATTCAAACAAAAAAACCCAGATCATTTTCACGATGTTGGTTCTCCCTATTTTTCCAATTTCTTTGATCTTTTATCAGACTACTATGAATTTCACTGTAAGGATCTTTCACTTTTTTCCTCACAAGGATTCCTAAGTATTTCATTTCTTTGGATGTTGTCATAGAAGGCAACATCTAATTTCTCTTTTGTTGTGTTTGCTTTTTGTGTACAGAATGGTACTGGGTTTTGAGTGTTGACTTTGTACACAGCTATTAAACTGAATTTGGTTAGTAAGTCTACAAGTATTTTGGTGAAATTTTTTGGGTTTTCTTTGTAGAGCATCATGTCTCTGCAAATAATGGTGATTTTATTTCTTCCTTTCTAATCCTTATTCCCTTTATCTTTTGTCTAATTTCTCTGGTTAATGTTCCATAGCTATATTGAAAAGGAACAGTAATAGTGGAATCCTTGTCTTGTTCCTGATTTTAAGTGAGAGCTTGCAGTTTTTGTCCACTTAGTATGATATTGACTATGGGCTTGTAATAAAAATTAATGATTTTTATCAGATTGAGGTAAATACTATCTTTCTGATTTTCTGTAGTTTTTTTAAGCATGAATGAGTGTTGGACTTTGTCAAAAGCTTTTACTGCATCTATTGAGAAGATTATGTGATTTTTGTCTTGGCTCAGTTGATGTGTACCGTACTGACTGATCAGTATATACTGAACCATCCAAGCACACCTGAGGTGAATCCTATTTGGTCATAGCATATAATCTCCTTGATGATTTGCTGCATTCTGTTTTCAATACAGATTCAATGCAATCTTGATGAAAGTACCATTGGTATATACCTCACAGATCTAGAGAAAACATTGCCAAAATTTATCAGGAACCAGAAGAGATACAGAATACCAAAATTAATCCTGAGCAACAAAGGAAAGACAGAAGTCATAACAATCCCTGACTTGAAATTATACTACAAAGCTACTGCAATAAAATCAGCATGATACTAGCAAAAAAGCAGATCTGAACATCAATGGAGGAGATTAGAACACACAGATACAACTACAAACAAAGACAGTCACCTTATCTTTGCACACAGGCACAATCCCATAAGTATAAGGGCAATTAGTAGCAACCAGTAGAAATCTTTGGACAATAGGGATTATTTTCTTGAATTTGTTGTAAAGAACAGGATGTGGTTTGTGTGCAATGATTTATATTTACATGTAGCATGAAATGATTAAGAAAGCCTCAATTTGAGTTTTGAATCCATAATATTTGTTAACCACACCCTATAAGTTCCAGGAATTCCTCAAGTGAGGAAGGAAAACATATCTTTGGAGGAAAACATGTCAGGGTTGGACCTTAAGCCATGTTACCTTACCCAGAAATAATTCTTGATCATCAGATCAAGACCTAGTATCTAGGTCTTTCATAAAGCTCTTACTGTGTCCTGGAAAATTAACTCATATTCTCTTGATGTGGTTCTTTCATCTTGTGAGCAAGGAGAGAGTTGGGCACAGTAGCTTGGGTCCGTCGTTCCTGTATCAGCCATTCTGTTGACAGCAGACTTACACAGTTTTCTAAGGGTGATTCTCATTGAGGGGGAAAACTCAAACGCATTATTCTATCTTTGGATTATAAAATTTGGATATATTTTGTTTCTACTTTTTTGTCTTTACATTTGGTAATGTTGGAAATAGAACCTAGAAACAAGTTACTGGGATTACCACTGAGTTATACCTCCCAGCTCTGTCTTTTTAAAAAATTATCAGCTGTTTGTTACTCACTGCCATTGAATGAATTGGCACTATGTACTTAGAAATGTGGAGACCATCCACCTGTTCCTAGGGAATTAGCAGGTACTTTGCCCTAGATCACTTGAATACTATGCAGAGCACAGTGCCCTCTGAGGTCACATAAGAAAAAGGTAAACAGAATAAATAAGAGAAGCCTTTCTCAGCAGTTAGTAACAAGAACTCAGAGTAACAGGCTAAGAGGCAGATGCATGTTTTAATAGTTTCCTTTAATCTCCTGAGCAAAACTTGGATGCAAATGGTTCATTTGGATAGTGATTCTACAATTCACAGGTATGGACATGGAGAAAGAAGGCAGAGAAGTTAGAAAAATTAACAATATTCCTTTGGAAATCCTCTAAAAGCCATGCAGAACACATCTCAGAGAATGCATTCACCAGATGAATATTACCCCCACCTGCGTCTCACATTAAAAGAAAAAAGGCTTCTCTGGGATGTTAGCCACCCATGTCCCCGTGATTGTGCATTCCTGCACTGAGCCTCACTGTGGTAAAGAAAGCTACAGTGCCTTGGAATGAGATCTCAGAGAAGATAGAGGACATGGGTAAGTGTGTGAAGCTGGAAGCATGGTGGGCAGGGAGATATGAAGACTAAACACCAGTGTATCTTGGACAACAAAATATGCTGCAAAGAGTTTTCCTTCCCCATATCTTCACAGCTGGTGAAAGGCAGAACTAACTCTGGAACATAATCCTCTTGGGCTCCAAATGATTAGAAGAAATACACTTTTAAGTGCATTTTAAGATTAACTCAGCACTGTTTGGATTATAAATGTGTACTCTGATTGTTCCTAAGATAAAAATATAGACACTGCTTATATTAAACAAGAACAGAAAGGCAAATGAAGTAAAATTGAACTAAAATGTTGAGAAAAATTAAACTAATAATTAAGAAGTAGAATTGACAAAATTGAGTTAGCTGAGAGATGCCCATCACCTGAAGAATAGATAATGAAGATGTGCTATTTTTACACAATGCAGTATTATTTAGCTATAAAGTAGGATAAATTTGAGTCTTCTGTCAGCAAATGGATGCAACTAGAGAACATACTCCTGAGTGAAATAAATCAGACCTCTATGTGCAAACATTGTATTGTCTCCTCAGTGTGAGAACCAGAAAGAGAAAAATGGAATCTGAAGAGTACAATAGACACTGTAAAATGGAATGAACTTATTCAAAAGGAAGAGTTAGTGATTTGAGGAGAAGGACCAGAGAGGGAGTAGGGGGAAAGAGCTATATCCGGGTATGTAAGTAGGATGCTTTTGACAACTGTAATGTGCACTTTTGCTGATTTATGGAAAGAAGCAGTTAATGTTTTAATTTGCTTAATCTCATTTTTCAAATGTTTATACTTTTTCTCTCCTCATTTCTTATATATTTCTTTCTTCTTCCAATTTTATTTATTTTATTGAGAAACAAATAGCAATGAGGCAGTTTCAAAACTTATTAATGGGACAGTTTCAATAATTGTACATTGTTATCTTCTTAGTGGTTTTCCATAGTACAAGGAGCAGTCTGGATATTCTGTCCAAACACTATTGGTACAAATCTTTCTACTCATTGAATTAAGCGAGAGTAGCTGCATACCTATCCTGACTGTTCTATATATACAAACACGAAATGGTCCTTCCTTCGTGTTCCCTTGTTTTTGTTTAGTCCTGTCAGAGATGAGTATTCCATTGGCATCTAAATACCATAAGCGTATGAATTCATCAAAACAATCCAGCACAGTCCGGCAGTCCACAATGCATACACCTGGTGACATGAATAACTGATTGGAAGACCACACCATGTATTACAGCAAATACTGTGAAATTCATATTACTTTGTTAATTGAAAATCTTTATCACTTGCAGTCTTTTCTCTTTTACTTCTAATCTGTATGCTTTTTAAAAAAAGAAATAAAGAATGTAGAAATTAATAATAAAGGGAAATATAAGGAGCATTAGAAAGTTTGGCACTGGACATGAAGTGTCAATATGCATTTAATATAATCTATTAGAGATGATATGGGGAAGTGAAGAATTAGTGACACAAGGGGAAGACATGATCAGGTAACAAATATAAAACCATGTTCATAAAAAATAACACAGATCACCTTATTAAGAACCAAAGAGCTAAGGACTTATTTGTGAGATTTTGAAGGAAAAAAGAATCATAAAAACTTTGAAAGCCAAATAGGGTGGCAATAAGCAACTGAATTATGAAACTATAGCATTAAGTGAAGTCAAACAGGCAAGCTTAGCTATCACATGTTTTCTTATATGAGAAACCCAAAGTGTAAATGCAGAAGAAAATTAAAGATAAACGATAGGAAGCCAGTTGATAAATCTTTTGTAAAATGGTGAGGGAGATCAAGAAATTGAGAAATGCTAGGGAAGAGAGGGATGGGATTACAAGCGAAAAAGAACTGAAATGTGTTATGTGCATGCAACACCACCACAGAAGAAAAGTAACCCTCATGCAATGCATGCATGCACTGATAAAAAAAAAAAAATACTTGGAAAAAATAATTAGGAACTACCAGTATGAGGGTGGATTTTAATATAACACACAATCCATACATACATCTAAACAGGTGTGTCTGCTTAGATTTTTAATATCATCTGGTACAGATTATATAGCTGCCTCTTTTTTGTTTTGTTTTGTTTTATAATTTACAACAGGGTCTACTGAGTCTCGTGACGTAGATCAAACTCGTATTGATCCACCTACATTCAGCCTCCCCAAAGCTGAGATTTTAGATGTACACCACCACTCCCAGTATCAATCACTCAGGGTGCTGTGGGGGTGGGGCCAGCGTGGCTCACCAGGGATTGAACCCCCAACCATATAGCTGCCATTTTAGTAAATAAGAACCTTGTGGAACTTTCAGATATTTCATTCTCCTTAAAATTCAATCCACTACAAAATTGCTTGCTCTATGTGCATATTTATTACTTCTATTCCTTTTAAATTTTTATAAATAAAAATTACCTTTGCTATGGATAAGGGGGAGGTTTGTGGGAGGTCATTTCCAGCCAACTCACTTTCCATCTTTATTGTCTCCCAAACTCATACATTGCAACTTATTTATTGTAAAACCAGGGATCGAATTTGGGATCTTGTGTATGCTAATCAGGGACTTATGTCACTAAGCCATCTCCCTGGCCCACCTCTGTCATTTCAAATGTCTAACACTTCCCTAAATCTATAATTCACCTACATTCATCTTTATATTTGTGTTTTTATTAAAAAATGTTTTAATTTTGGATATAATTCATGTGCAGTAAAATTCATCCTTTAGTGCAGTCATGTAAACTGCTATTGAAATGAAGACACAGAGCAATTGTATCATTCTGGAAAATGTATATTCTTTGTGATCAACCCCTTGCCTCCTCTGGAGCTCATGACAGTTACTAATCCGCTGTCTTTCCCTTGCCAAAAGTTTGGCAATTTTTTGATTTCATTTGGGAGGGGGGCTTGATTATGGTTTCTTTCACTTAATATGCTGTATTTGAGGTTTATTTGCTTGCTGCATGTATCAGTAATTTATCACTTTACTAGTGAACAGTATTCCTTTTTTTTTTTCAGAACAGGGGATTGAACTCAGGCCCTTGTGCCTGCCAGGGAAGCACTTATTCCACTGAGCCATCTCCCTGGCCCCTTAGTATTCCATATTATACATTGATTATTTTGAGAAATTATTAATAAAATCACTATAAATATTTTACACGTACTTCTTTTGTCCAATCTTGTGTTTTCATCTCACTTGTGTTGGTAAGATGGAGATTATGTGGTTTAATTTTATAAGAAAATGTCCAACTACCTTCCAAAGCAAGTATATGTATCATGTTGCACTCCTAGAGTTAAAATTAAAGTCCTAGTAACTGCATCCTTGTAAGAACATTGCATGTGTTCCTTATACCCTGCTCTATTTTAATAGAAGTGAAGTTGTATCTGATTATAGTTTTAGCATTTACTATCCTGATGACTTATGATATAAAATACATGTCCTTATTTGGAATTTGTATGTGATGTTTGATGAACTTTTTGTTAATTTTTTTTTTTTTTTGCCTCTTTATAGACATTGATTGTCACCTTTCCTTGACAAAATCTTTATACTTTGGACATAAGTACCTTATTGAATATGTATTTTTCCTTATTTGTGGCTTGTTTTGCTTCATTGTAACAGGATCTTATCAAGAGTAGAAGTCCTTAAATTTTGAGCAATTTCAATTTATCATGTTTTTCTTTCAGTGATTTATGCTCTTAGTTCTGTACACAAAATGTCTTTATCCTATCCAACATCACAAATATCTTCTCCTATGTTATTTCTAGAAGTACTGTAATTTGAGGTTTTACATTTAAAGCTATCATATATTTTGAAATAATTATTATACATGGTATAGGCATAAGTTGAAATTCACATATTAGTCTATGATGTCAAATTTTCTCATGGATATGTTATTTTTTCCATTTAAAATGTCATAAGTGTATGAAAAAATCTATTAACATTATATGTGTGGATCTAACCCTGAACATATTTTGTGTACCATTAATTTATTACTGTATCATTTCACCAAATTACATTGTCCTGGCTATTGCAACATTTCAGTAAGTCTTTAGATTAAGCAAATTGCTTCATCTACAACTTTGTCCTTTATTGCGAAAGTATGTTGGTTCTTTTACTACCTTTGCATTTCCATACAAATTGTGGATCAAGCTTATCAATTACTACCAAATATCTATGATTTTGATTGATATTCCAAGAATATGGACATTGCAAAGCAGTATTTAACATCTAACAGTCAGTCACCCCATCTATGAACCTGATAATTTTGTTAAATTCTTTATGGACAAAAATTTTTAAGGCCATTATTATTTTATTGTCTATAAAGTTTATAATGATATTCTTTTACTCTTGCAAGAATTTTTATTTTTTTTTCCCAGTTGCACGCATTACATTTATAACATTGTATAATATTACTTCTCTTTAGTTATTTTTGTTTAATTTAATTTTATTTTGAAATGTAAAAGTAAAAGCAAGAACAAAAGTCAGTGACAAAGACAGAAACAGGGCAACATACAATACATATGTTACAGATTTTTCAAACCAATAACAGCTGATTAAAATGGTTGATCTATTATCTATTTTTATTGTTAAATCTGTTGCTCAGATTAACAGAGCTATGTAACATTGGACATATGGTTGGATATTACTGCTTGCTTTCCTGAAATATTTTTTTATTTCTAGTATTTTAAATTTGTATTTTTCATGAGTTTTTACTCAGCTTTTGTTCTGGTTAGAAAATTACTGATTTTATTGGCTGCTTCAAATTCAACTTTTTGGCTTTATTGAGTTTTCTTTAATTGTTGTTCAATTGCATTAATTTCCTCTCAGTCAATGAAAATTCAAAGAAGTTTTAATTTTACTTTATGTCTTTGTTCTGTTTTCTTGAGCCATTTATGATAAAAATCTCTTAGAAAACTAGACATAAGAGGAAATTTTCTTAATTCTACACAGAATACCTTAAAAATATCCATAGGAATGATCAGACTTCATGGTAAGAAACTGTGATTTCCCCCTTAGGTCAAGAACAAAGATAGCCCCTACCAGCCTCTACATTCACCACTGTACAGCAAGTCCTAGAGGCTGGAATAAGAGAAGAAAGAAAATAAATTAACATTTATTGCAAAGGAATAAATAAAGTGCTTTGCAGAGGGCATGATTACTTGTATACAAAATCTAAAAGCTTTGACAAATAAATTCCTAGAATTAACAGATGACTGTCACAGGGTATAAGATACAGCCCCATTCATTTTCTCAGGCTACTTTGAATTAATGTGGGCAGCTCAAAACAACTGAAATTTATTCTCCCACAGTTCTGAAGTCCTGGCCTCCAACGTCAGTGTGGAAGCGGTGCTATGCTTCTCCCAGATTTCCTGGGAAGAATCTTTGCTTGCCATTTTCTTCATTTTGGTGGATACCAGCAATCCATAACATTCCTTGGTTTATAGATCAATTACTTTAATCTCTTCCTCACCTCCAGCCGGTGCTCTTCTTAGAGTATGACTCTATGCCTTCACATGGAAAGCTCAGAAAGTCTTTGGATTTAGGACTCATCCTAACCTAGCAGGCATCACCCTGATTTAGCTTCCTACATCTACAAATACACCATTTCCAAAAAGTGGCATCTACAGGTACTAGGGCTGAGGCTGCAGATATTTCTTTTTGAAAGACAAAATTTAACCCATGGCAGTCCACAGTGAGGTCTTCAAATCCTCATACCCAGGTGCAAAACAACGAACATCATCTCAACATCTCCCAAAGTTCTAAGCCATTCTAGCATCAACTGAAAGCCCCAAATATCAAATAAAAATCATCAAATCAAAAGTAACGAATCTTACCATCTAAATCATTGGCCTTCGCTTGATATGGGCAAGACTGTAGGTATGATGCACTGTGGAGAAAAATTCACCTTCACAAATGTGAAAGTTTTATCTAGAAGTTATTTCCTTCCATACATAATTGGCACAGGAAGGATATTCTTTTTTTTAACTTTTTTTTTTTTTTAAATTGGTACAGGGTCTCACTACACAGCTCAGACTCAGTGATTCTCCTGTTTTCAGACTCCCCAGCGCTGCGATTACAGCATGCACCACCACACCTGGACTTGGTCACTGACTCAGCGCACCCGAGGGCAGGGCCAGTACAGCATGTGATACGGGGATTGAACCCCAGTCCTGTGCTTGCCTAAGCATGTGTTCAGCCCATGAGCTGTCTCACTGGCCCAAGAATTCTTATTTCCAAAGGAAGAAATTAGAACAAATAAAAGAGTTCCCAATAAAGACCAAAACTGATCAGAAAAAATTCCATTAAAACCTCAGGCTGGAAAATCCTTCACTGTGGTTGCTTTTCCCTATGACTGGATTCATGCTCATAGTTCTGCCCCTTTAGGCAGCTGGAGCAGTGACCACACCTTCTCAACTCTGAGAAGATCCTGCTGGCCTCAGCCCCACCCTCACTCTTGAAACCTCAGATTGATGAAGGAACAAAGTCTGACAATCTTATGTGGTATGGAGCAGACAAATTGCAGAGACTGAGGAGTGATTAGACAGTGAGCAAGTGGCAGGCTGAATTTGCTCTGGGGGCTATAGTTCGCTGATGTCTGGTTTTGACTATTTCTATTCGGCTACTTATGGATTTGTTATACTACGTATAGCAGGATTGATCTGTGTCTCAGGGCTTCTCTCTCTCTCCATGCAGCCCAATAGTGAATTGTGGTTCTTTGCTTCCTGGTGCTTGTGAACCTTGTGCTCCGATGTGGAGGATGTACTGTGTTCTAGTGAAGTCTCCACCTTACAGCATGCACTACCACACCTATACCACATCTTAGGTACAGTCAGGCTGGGCTTTCTCAGGGATTCTGCCATCCCCATGGGATAGGCAGTCCCTACTTGTCTAACTCTAAGACAATTTTTTTCTGCCACTCTTGGGTGACTAGGATCCTTACTGTTTTGTTATCTTTTTCCATCCACAATAAGATTCACTGGGTCTGGGGCTCTTCATCCAGTGGCTTAAATTCTCTGATTTACATGTGTATGTTTGGGCTGGAATTTGCCCTTCCCCCAGTCCTAACCTTCAGTACTTCAGAATGTGATCTTATTTAAGATAAGATCTTTACAGAGGTAATCAAGTTAAAATGAAGCCATTAGCCTGGGCTGTAATCCAATATGACTGGTGTTGTTATAAAAATAAGACTCTTGAACATAGGCACACACAGAGGGAAGATGGTGTGCAGAAAGAGACAGAAGAGAGCCATCAACAAGCTAAGGGGAGAGGCCTGGAACATATCTGTATTGGTCAGGGTTTTACTAGAGGAACAGATATAATACAGGGACCAGATATAACACAAGATATACAAATATATAAGAAATCATAAGACTGGCTTACTACGGTCAGCCACAGAGTTGGATGAGGAAGTAGACAGAGGGCATCTACACACTGGAGACTGAAGGATTCAGTCCAAGGTCTGAAGTTCACTGCAGTGCTTTGTGTAAGTCTGTATCAGTTGGCTGACGGGTCTGTGACAGAAGGCTGAAGAATCTGACAGGATCCAAGTTGGAGGCTGAAGAGTCTGTTCTGGAAGCTAGATGATGTCCAAGCTGAATGTGGACTGAAGTTCCTCCCAGGAAGTGGTCAGCTGAATCTTTCCTCAATCTCTTTATATATCCACATTGTGTTGAGGCACTCTGGGCTGGACCCTCCCGGCCCCACAGGTTGGGGGCCCCATGGTCCAGGGTGTGGAAGGGTTGAGGCCATCCAGCCAACGTGGCACAATGTATCGGCCTGCTGTTGTCGTGATAGCAGGACTTTGCCCCAACAAAAATACTCTGTTGGCGAGTCACTCAGTCTTGCAATATGATAACATAGCTTGGAAGATCTGAGTAAGGTTTCTCCCTCTTTCCAACAGCAGAGGTTCCTCCCTTACCAATTACTAAGAATGCTACTTTTAGTGTCTAGCCAGCCCTATTTTTTTTTTTTTTTTCTTTGCTTACATCCAGTGAATGCTGTTCAAAAAGATCCTGGAAGTGAGTGTAACTCGCCTTGTTATACACCTCTCCTGGATGCTGGGCTTCTAAACATTCAATTTATTAAAACTTTTGACTTCTGGCACCTTTTTATGGTGCCTGATTTTCCTGCCATCCGCACTACCACACAAACCAGCAGCTGCAGTTTAGCACCAGCATTTTGAAGTTCCAAGAAATTCCAAAGTGGTCAATTGCTCCACCACCCCAGATCTTAAACAAATTAAAGAAAAAAATCATGATTTTGCAGTTAGTGTTTTCTCATGTGTAAGCTTGACACAATCCTGGTTTCAGGTGTTTCCATCCTAAGGCGAATCCAGGAGGCTGTTTGCATTTCAAACGATGTATGTCTCATCCGTCTACTACTGACCTTCTCCTGATCAGTTTCCTGGGAATTTCCAACATGTATCAAAATTCGCTACCCCGATGAGGAAGGATTTCCTTAACGTCAGGAAAAGAATCAGCTGTCAGATCTGTGCTTCCCCACAGTGGAGGGTGGAGCCTGTGCTTCGCATTGCGTATATTTCTTAT
Organism: Ctenomys sociabilis; assembly: GCA_004027165.1. NCBI lineage: Eukaryota > Metazoa > Chordata > Mammalia > Rodentia > Ctenomyidae > Ctenomys > Ctenomys sociabilis. The sequence goes on from PVKA01001696.1 coordinate 69,432, forward strand.
TATGCCTTTCCTTTCTACTGGTCTGTGAAGCCTCTGAAAGGAGAGCTTCTATCTTTGCAGTTTGCCTTCCCACATGATGTCCAGAGTGAAGCCAGCACTTAGAACAGTCTGATTCACTCGAGGTTCCCTTAAAAAGTGTTGAAATGCTGCTCCTCCCGCCCAAGGGGACAAGGTGAAACTTCAGAATTACATTTATGGGACAGATTTCTTGACTTCTTTCTTTAAAGATAACCCAGTTGTTTCTTCTGGACAATATTTCTCCATATGATATATACTTCATAGACACAGCCAATGAACAAACGAAAATGGATGGAAGCAACAAGACAGAGTGGCTGGGAGTCACATTGCCTTAGCTTTTTATTCCTGGCTTCTGTTTGTACTAACTCAGTGGCTTTCTGCAATAAAACTTCACCAAGCTATTTTCTTGCCTATATAATAGTATTTTCTTGCAAGCAGTTTTGCAATCATGAATTTTGAAACTTGCTGTATAATGCCCATCATATAGCAGATGATTAATTAACAACTTGGAATATTAACATTTTTATGCTCTGACCTATGTTGTCTTCACAACATGTCCCATGCCAGGCTCATGAACTCTATTAGGACAGTCATTTACCTCCAGATCAGTGACATACTTTTTTAGAAATCTGTATAAATTATTAAACAGATTTTATTCCCACTCACGTTCTTCCAGAAGAGGTCCAGGGAAGATGTATTCACTGGTCACAGTGAAAGAGTAAACAAACAGCACTGAATGTTACTGTGGTACTTGCCAAGCGTCCACACCGGTTATACAGTGCTGGTTTGGAATGAAAGCTATCGTGTTGGAGAGGCTTGGATAGTTCAGACCCCTAGCTCTGCCACAAGTGAGTTATCTGATTTCAGATGAATCATGTTTATTTTCCGCATTTATAAAATTGTGCTGACAGCAGTGGTATCTGCTCTCTGCCTGGCTCCTCATAGGTGACTCAGAAGGGTTTGCTAGTGGATGAGTCACACCCTCCTCCAGGGTATCCCTCTGCTGCCCAAGTGTCATTTCTCCCAGTCCATGGAACCTCCTGGCCTCCCATCCTACCTGCTCTCTTTTGCCTGTGTCAGACAGAGCAGGTTTTCCCCTCTGACACACGCTCCACATAGGACTTTGGGCAAGGAACAAAGACTGAAGAGTAATCCAGACAGTTTATTCCACTTTGTAAATTGCTGTGTCAGAGGCTGAGCACCAAGGAGTATGCAGCCCTTGGCTACTGTGTAGGATGGGGGTTGTCTCTGTGTTTCTGCCAGGTGTCCCTCAACCTCGCCCTCCGTTATAGCTCTGTGGCATTGCAGTTCTAGAACCTTGACTCCTCCTTTCCTGTGCTCCGTCCCCAATGTTAGTGACTGTCTTTTTATAGTGACAAGGAGTGAGGTTGGCACTAAGTGGAGCATGCAGGTAGGCTGGCACAGGGCAGGCACTCTGCAGGTATAGCTGCTGAGCCAGATCTTGGGCCCGACAGAACAGATGAACCCTTTGTTTCTGCAAATGGGCCTTTCCTGGCAGTGATGGAGCTCGCCTGCTGTCCAGCCTCACTCCTCCTTTTCAGCTGCAGCCATTATCCTAAAGTGGTTTTATTGATCTGCTGACTCCCCGTCTCCTGCCTGCACTCCTCCCCCTCCCCCTCCCTCCCCCTTGCACCCCATCCTTGAGCTCCCAAATGCTCTATGGCTGGCCTCACACAGGCAGGGATTTTCTTCAGGGCTGAGCGATGATTTTGAAGTTAGATCAGACAACTGCGCTTATGTCATGTGAAAGCAGATATTCTCCTCATGTCCACATTTGCTGACTGGATAAGTCTCCATTTTCTAAGCACACCTTACCCAGATTTAAGTTTTGTTCCTTCAAGTTTACAGTGTAGAATAAATAAAGGGTATGAAAGTGTGATCACCAAGGCTGCATTTTGGCAAACTACAGTAAATTTTGCCCTTCTACGATTCCCTGTTTCAAACAACTACCAATTGCATTAATGTTGATACAATTTACACATAATCTGAATAATTTGAGGTAGTTATTATTTTTTGCACAAGTTTAGCTACAAGTCCCTTAAACACACGTATTCTAACTGTATTTTACCAACCTTGAGGCACAGCAGTTACACCCCACAATTACAGATGAGGAAAAACTAATCTGAAAGTCCTACATCTCACAGATACCATGGCTAGGACTCAATGGTGTGTGTTACATTTTATGCTACTTATGAAACTCTAGCTGATTTAATTTTTCAAGAAGTAACCATTTGGGGTGGTAATCACCTGTACGCTGGCCCACCAACCTCATAACCATGCTTGAGAAGAGTTTTCACTTTTCTTTGGATTTAGTTCTATTGCACCTCTTAAAATAGAATTATTTTACCTATTTTGTGATAAGTTGCAGCTGTTGTCTTTCAGTGAAAGCACAAGACCGTGAAGTGGTTAAACCTCTGCCCAAATTCCATGAAGCAGTCTCATCTAGAATATTTCTCTGCTCCTATGGTAGAGCATCAGAATATAGAGACTAACGTTTGTGTGTGCTCTCATCCCTGGGTAGGCCCGGCACCTGGTGTCGGAGAAGGTCAGGAGGAACAATAGAGAGTTAAGAGGCACCAGAGACCAAGACGCTGTCATGACCTTTAATTAAACTTATGATCATCTTTTGTGCCTATGAGCAAGGCACATTTAGAAAAGATGTATGTACCTTCCATCGCCCCGAATGAATTACTGCCTTGTTAGAATAAGAGTGAGGGAGGTCTCTGCGAGAACCGGGTTCTGATGATTAGGGAAGCCAGGAGAATGGGGCATCCGCGAGACAATCCCTGTACATAATTATTATTTATTACTATTGAACAATACTATCTGCTGTGCACCAATCCGGTCCACAGCCATATATAAAATTGACTTGCTCTTGGCCCTGCCAAATCAATACCTTCTATTGCAGACTATAGAGGTGACTTTTGTCCTTTATCTGCCCCCATTCCACATTTTTAAAGTGAGAGATATTTAGAGTAAGATATAATGTTCAGCTTCTCCATTTTAAGGCTAGTGGCTGGCGATGTTCTTTGCTTTATGGAAAAGCCTCTTGACTTACCTTGTAAAATCCGCAATGTATTTTCATTAGAAAAATAATAGCACAGATTTAGTAAAAAAAGGTTTAATAAAAAGATGGAATAGAAAGAGGATAAGTTTGGAAATGACAATGTTTCAGGTGCAGTTTTGAATCTGTCGCTATGTAACTAGGCTGCTGGGTTCTTGCCATGCCTTTGCCACCAGAGGAGTGAAGACAGGTCACTTAACAATTTTTGAGCTTCCGTTTCTTCAGATGAACAAAGACAGTTTTGGCCTAAACCCGCGATGCCAAATTTATTGCACACATATTATCGCTCATGATTTTTATGCCCTTAGCGGACATTACTAATCAAAAGCATTCTCAATGAACAAAAGAAAACTAGTAATATGAACGAAATAAATTTACATATGTATTGGATTTTTTATTTTTTAAAAGTGAATAAAGTAGAGTTAAAAAACAGAAGTGATACAAAATGGACAGGAGTACTTCAGGAACTCTTTGAACTTCTCCCTATTACCTGTTCTCTTTTTTTTTATTTTAAAGATAAAATCTTTTTTTGTCTATAGCATAATCTGAGTAACACTTTTTAAAGAGAATAAGAATAGAAAAAAAAAAAAAAAACATTAGAAACAGTACAGACTCCTTAAGAAACTAAGACTGGAAATCCCATTCAAGCCAGCTATCCCCCTAGTGGGAATTTTCCCAAAGGAACTGAAAATGTTCTATCATAGTGATATATGTGTACCTATGTTTATAGCAGCACAATTTGTGATAGCAAATCTTGGAAACAATCAAGATGCCCGTCACATGAGGAATGGTTGAAAAAGATGTGGTATTTTTATACAATGGAGTATTACTCAGCTGTAAAGAATGATAAACTTGAAGCATTTATATTTAAGCGGATGCCACTCGAAGATACACTCATAAGTGAAATAAACCAGACCCACATGTGTAAATATCATATAGTCTTCCTACTTTAAAAAATCAAAAGAAGAAATACAAATAGAAAGGTATAACACAATTAAAAGGAAAGCGAGAACGTGAGGACTGGACAAGGAGGAGAGGGTAAGGAGAAAAGCTGGGAAACAGGGCAGGGACAAAGCCATACATTTGTACATACAACATGGGCAAGGCAATGATCCTAAGAAACATCAGCAGGTTTTTGAAAGTAGCAGTTAAATGGTAGGATTCTCAACCTGACTATCGATATATGCTGATACCTGTGAACCAAGCAACTGCACTGAAGATAGAAATGTGTGGTAGAAGGGTCACGCTTGGAATTCTTGTCATTTTGATCTGCTAAATACATACTTCTTGTCTTGACATGCCAATTATTGCCATACTGTTTCACAAGTAAGGGTGTTTTTTTCAATGGGTAATAAATAAAAAAAGAGATACAAGGGGAAAAAAATGTCACAGGATGGTCCTGCTATAATGCTGTATATGGTTAGATTTCTAAATTTCTGTGTAAAAAATGCCTATTCCTATTTTTTAATTTTTTTCCCTCATATTCTGTAAGGACTTAAAGTTCAATACATCAATACTTGATGGAGGCTGGGGAGATGGCTCAGTAAAATAAGCACTTGCCTGGAAAGTGTAAGGGCCTGAGTTCAATCCCCAGTTCTGCCAAAAATAAAAAATAAAAAAAAATACTTGATGGAAAAAAAGAAACAATACAGAATTTTACTAAACAAAATGTTAGGGATTAAGAAATGGTTGTTATGTTGCATATTGCTGTCTTCAAAGTACTTGTTCAGATTACCAGATATAAGCACGCAAAATTGATCCAAAAGTTTTAAAAGGAGAAAAATTTTAAGCATTAACTGTTCATTTCAATAGATAGAGATCTGCAGTATAATTATTCCAGATATCCTGTGTATATATGTATAAATTCCCCCCCTTTCTTTTCTTTTCTCCTTTCCCTCATCTCAGTTGTTCTTTCCCTTTAGACAAATTTCTTTCCCTTTCACCATATCCATTGTACATTTCACATTTTATTTACTCTTTGAGGTTCTTACTCTAGGGAGAAAATATGATGTTTACTCTTCTGGTTCTGATTTGCTTCACTTATAAGTTTGGTCTCCAGTTGCATCCATTTACCAATAAGAGCCTGGAATTTATCTTTCTTTATAGTTGAGTAATATTCCGTTGTATGAAAATACCACATCTTTTTTATTGATCCCTCAATTGATTGGCATTTGGGTTGTTTCCAAGATTTAGTTACGATAAATTGTGCTATTATAACCATTGGTGAATAAATATTACTGTAGCATGATGTTTTCAGTTCTTCTGGAAAAACAATCAGGAAGGGAATAGCTGGATTGAGTGTAAACTTTAATCTTAGTATTTTGAGGAATGTTCACACTGATTTCCACAGTTGTTGCTCCAGTCTCTACTCCTACCAATAGTGGAAAAGGGTTTTTTTTTTTATCTCCACAGCCCCTCTAGCATTTGTTAATGGTTGACTTCTTGATGATAACCATTCTTTCATGAGTGAGATGGAATCTCAGTGTTATTTTAATTGGCATTTCTCAGATGGCCAATGGTGCTGTGAACAAGTTTTCATACATTCGTTTGCCATTCATATTTCTTCATCTGAAAAGCATGTTCATCTTAGGTGTCCATTTATTATTGCGTCTTTGAATTTGGGGGACTTGATTTTTGAAAAAATTGTTTACGTGTTTTAGATAGAAGGTTTGTTTGAGGGACAGTTGGGTAACATTTTTCCCAGTTCACGGGTTTTCTTTTTACTGTGTTGGTGATTTCTTTTGAGGTACAAAAACTTCAATAAGGGGCTAGGGAGATAGCTCAGTGGAATAAGTATTAAGTACTTGCCTGGCAAGCTCAAGGTCCTCAATTTGATCTCTGGTACGACCAAAAAAAAAAAAAAGAAAAAGAAAAAAGTAAAAAAACTCCAATAAGATTACATTACAGATGTTGAAACCTTGATGTATCTTTTATTTTCCTATGTAGTTTAGTTTGTGTTCTGCCCCTAAGTCTTCAAGATTTCTATGTACTATTTCCTGCAGTACATTTAATGTTTCTGGTTTAATATTTAAATCTGTGATCCATTTTGACTTTAGTGCATGGTGATAGACGTGGGTCTAATTTTAGCCTTCAGTATATGAAAAACCCATTTTCCCCAGCAACTTTTATTAAAGATGCTATCTTTTTTTTTCTAGTGAGCGTGTTTGTCCCCTGTATTAAAGGTAATATGGCTGACTGTGTCTGTAGTCGTGTCTGCACCTTTTAATTTGTTCCATTTATTCTCAGGTCTGTTTCTTTTTGCTAATACTGTGCTGATTTAATCAGAGTAGCTTTGTAGCATAATTTCAAGTCAGAGATATGGTCACTTTTAAAAACTTATGGTACTATTTATTGTGATTATCTAATTATCTTATTGTAAAACCTTGTTTTATTTTTCATATAAGAAGAGTGCTTTTTATATTGTTACTAGTATCTGCATATATTGCATTAAAAAAGTTGTCTTTCTGATCAATCCAAAATATATTCTCAGTACATCCAAAAGTGAGTGCAACTTTCATGTTATACAGACATTTTACAAAACTCTTTTTTTGTGGTGCTGGGAATTGAACTCAGGACCCTATGCTTGCCAGGCAAGCACTTATTCTACTGAGCTATCTTCCTGGCCTCGTGGTCCCCTACAAAACTCTTTTAATTCACTTCAAAGCGAAAGGGCATAAATGCATTTTCATAAGGAAAGAGACTACTCATGTAATGTTAAAAATTCCTATGAAAAAAGGTTATTGTTTATTCTGACCCAAAACTAATATGGCTTTAGAGCTATACAATGCTGGGCTGTCTTCTCCCTTCCTTGAAAGCCTCTCCCTTCCTTGCAAGCCTCTCCCATTCACATTTTTCCTCTAATTCAGTGAATTTAATCTTAATGAAAATTCATAATTGTGACAATAGCCATTTGTTATCATTTGAAGGATAATTTTATGTAGGCCTTAGATGAAAAATTTTTCTTCATTTATTGCTTATATTTATGTAGATACATAAATACAAAACACAATAAGTCCTTCATATTTAATGGCAATTATTAACTCAGATGTCACATTATTTTCTGGAAGTAGATATTTAATGGTTGGGTATCTCCAATGGGTGTTTCAGCATAGACTTATTTCTTAGTTTTGAATACATATTTGTCAAATATATATGAATGTGATATATATATATATATATGAGTATATACAAATATATATGAATATATATGTATCAATATACATATATGAATGTTGCTCAGTCATAAAGAATGAAATCATATCATTTTCAGGAAAATGGATAGATCTTGAGTCTATCAGGTTATGATGAGCCAGAAAAAATATTTATTTTTTTTCTCTTGTGTGTGAAACTCAAAGTGTAAATTAAAGAAGAGGTTGTACAAAGCAAGAAGGCAGACCTTATGAAGGAAAAAAAGGGGGGGATCAAGGGAAGTGGGAGGATAAGTTAAACAGAAAAATGTCAAGAAATGATATACATGTACCAATTTTGCAAAACAAATATAACTATTATATACACTAACATATACTATTTTTTAAAAAGATACATACAACAACACAATAAATGACATGGATTTTAAATAAACTATGTATATTATTTTTAATGTATGCCAGGGTAAAAGTTCTGTCAGGTATTCTTCACTTTTCAGGGGTGTCTTTGTTTTTTATTACATCTTTAAACTTATTTAAAATGAGAAATGTTGTTATTCTCATGAAAGCTGAGCTTTGAGTGAAGACCAGGTATAAATTTTAATTCAAAGCATGATTCATTTTATAAAATAAATGCATGCAGGCATTTTATAAATTCCCACAAGATTCAAGTTTGATCTTATCGCCATTTTAAATCAGGTTTATTTGTCCTACACATATCAAACAAAAGACCCACTGGTTCATAGAGAAAGTTGAAGAGAAATTGTGTTTTCAAATGCAAAGACGAATGAATGAATGAATGAATGTTTTAGTTGAGTGACAGGCCGTACAGTATCACACAAGGAGGATTTGTGCAATATAAGCTTGCTTCATGGTTCTAACTCTTCCCCTTTCTAAGTATAAGACCTCAAATAACTTCTCCAACTTCTTAAACTCCTTAAAAATATTACAGAAATTCAAATGGATGAACAAGCTCTTATAATATCTGCCTTGCCAAGGATGACACAAAAAGCAGAAAACATGCAAGAAATCAGATGGCAAGGTCAGACTGTATGTTAAAACATTAAGCATATTTTCATATTAAAACAATTGCTAATGAAATTAGATATGCAAATACATTTGTCATATCTTATGAAGTAGCTTTATAGGACGATAAGGAAAGCATTTACTCCTTCATAGGAGAGGGTATAAACTATTTCCTTTCATAAATATTTTTACAGCGCTTGGAGAAGTGGAGGAGGCTTATCAGCCTGCGCTGCTATCATTACAACTTGTAAGGTGAAAAAGAGATACCGTTTCTTTTTCTGTTCGTGTATCTCTGTTTACCTTAGTTTATAAGCTGTTCCATAACCACTTAGAAGCCAAGAATTTGATTTAAGGGCTCTCACTTTATGAATCGGGAAGGTAACCATCAGTTATGGGTCAGGCCCCTGAGAAGCCCCCTTTCCTCTCATGGTAATAAGCACAGCCATGGCAGGTACACTCATCTTCCATCTCTCTCTTCTTTCTTTCTCTAGCTTCTGCCCCATTATAATACAGGAGTTGTCTCTTGAGGACTGGTTTGCAAAGGTGACCTAGATTTGGAGCAAGATAAAGAAAAAGCACAGTACAAACTGTATTTGTCCTCTCATCTGGAATCTTGTGCTGTCTGTGGTCGGGGTGTGAGTGGGCGTCGCTCCGCAGGCACACTTCTGCTGTCCCATCAGGTAGGAAGAAAAGCCGTGAAGGTTCGGTGGTCACACTCTAGAGCTTGGTCTCAAAGGAATCATCTCTAATTTGACCCCATTCTTCGATCTCTAACAGCCTCCTTCTAGATTTGGAAACATTTATGAGGATATCGTGATTTTCTTGCACATATTTCCTAAACTATACTCCTAGATGTTTCAGTCAGGCATGATTTGAAAAGTCTCTGAATTTTTCTAAAATGTGTTATATTAGGTAAGAAATATTGGTGCTTATATGCATCCTTGGTGATTTCTTTTTGTGTTAGTTTTCTTAAGTGTGAACATAGATTGCTGTGGTCCCCGAGAACTTCATGTTTTCATAGGTAGAGTTTTTGGACATACTGCAGTTCACTTACTGTTAGGAGGCAGGGCCTGGCCAGGGGAGGTGAGTTGCTGTGACCCGGTGAGGGGCGTCTTCCTCCTTCCCTTTCTGTTTCCTGGTTACCATAAGGTGCAGGGATGAAGCTTCAGAAATGTGAGCCAAACAATCCCCTCCTCATTGAAGCTGAGTACGCGGGAGTCTCAGCACGGAGGAAAGTTACCGCCATGCATCTACTATGTATCCAATATATGGTTTTGATTTTTGTTACTTAAGTTTCCTGAGAACAAGCATTGTTTCTATAAATATACCTTCGATTGGTCTTTTGATACTTTTTTTTGTTTTTCTAAATGTATTTAGTATAGCGTCTACAGGGTTTCACTGTAGATGGGACTCAGTGTCTTCCTGTTTACAGCCTCCGAAGCGCTGTTACAGACACACATCAACAGTCTCAAGTGACTCACAGAGAGGGCATGCGGTGCTGGTGAACCCTAGTCCTTGTATCTGCCTAAGCGGGCGTTTTAATACACTGAGCCATCCGGCCAGCCCTTGGTACTGTTCTAAATGTCCTAGAAGTCATTTGAGGGAAGTGGGGAGTTGGGGAAGTTATCTGCATAACTCTTACCTAGATTGGATCACTGTTACTAAAATTTCTCAGTGTTGTTAGGGATAAATGAATGGTATTAAAGGCAAGTTTCATGCCATGAAAATGCAGAGTGACCAGAAGGGGATTAATTAATTAATGATGATGTAATAACATAAGATACAACAAAGAACTAGTGCTGAATTACCCTCATGTAAATTATATATAAAATTATACTGTATAATTTTAACATAATATATAATTGGTATATATATGTATATGACAACCAGTATTCTAAGCACTTCCCAGCCAAATTTCATGCTCATTTTAATTTTTTTAAGAATATAATGATAGAAAAAACAACATTAAAAACAATACAAAATGTCACTAAAAAAAATAATAGAAATTCAACAGTGATTGCTGCATTACATGGTGCTATTTTCAAATTAGTTGTTCAGATTACCAGATATAAACATGCAAGTTTCATTTATAGAAAACAAAGCAAAACAATAACAAAGAAGTTAAAAGAAATTCAAAAAAGGAAACAAATCAGAGTTAAATTTTTTTAAACATTAACTGCTCCTTTCAAAAGACCAGCAAAAACTGACAACTGTCCAAACCATTCTGCATATAAAACCTAAATATTTTTTTTCTTCTTTCATTTGTCCTTTCCCGATCTAAGTTTTTCTTTCCCATTGAACAATCTCTTTCCTTTACATAATATCTGTTGTACGTTTTAGATTTTCATGTTCTCACACTAGAAAGATAATGCAGTGTTTGCACATGTGGATCTGATTAATTTCACTTAAGAATATAGTTTCTAGCTGTATCCATTTATTTACAACTGCCTCAAACTTATCTTTTTTTATAGCTGAACAATACTCTTGTATAAAAATACCATATCCTTTTTATTCATTCCTCAGTTGATGGGCATTTGGGTTTTTTCCAAGACGTAGCTATGACAAATTGCTTTACTGCAAATATGGATGCAACTATATCACTGTGGTATGATTTCAGTTCTTTTGGAAAAATACCTAGGAGGGCAATAACTGGATTGAATGGGACCTCCAATCCTAGATTTTTGAGGAATCTCCATACTGATTTCCATAATGGTTGTACCAACCTCATGCATATTTTTAGAACTCACCTTAAGATAGTCATCAGGATCAATAGAAAATAATGAAGGATGTAGATAAAACCCTAAGCACATTCCACTATTGGACCATTGACAACTGGGCCAAAAATGTGCTCTGGAGGAAAGGTAGCCTATTTAATACATGGGGTTAGAAAAGCTGGCTCTCCATATGTGGAAGACTAAAATTAGACACATGATCGCTCACCTTGCACTCACTGAAAAATAAAATGGATCATTGATTAAATGTTAAAACAGAAACACTTAAACGGCTGCAAGAAAAATGAAGCAAAACCCTTGAAGCTACAGGTGTGAGCAAAGACTCTCTGACTAGAACCCTAGTTACAAAAGAAATAGTACCAAAAAACTACAAATAGTGTCCTACCAAATTACAAGGCTCCTGCACAATAAAAGAAACAACCAACAGAGTAACAAGACAAACTATAAATTGGAAAATAATATTTGGCAGCTATTCCTCAGACAGAGGATTAATATCTAACATATATGAAGAACTTAAAAAAATTAGCTTCCCAAAAACAAAAGGCCCAACTCAACCTGGACAAGTATAATGAATACACACTTTACAGAAGAAGAGGTACAAATGGCCAGTAGATACAGGAAGAAGTGTTCAACACCACTGGTCATTAGAAAAATGCAAATCAAAGCACCACTGAGATTCTACCTTACCCCACATATAGTGAACAAAATAAAAAATTAATAAAAATAATAATTGCTAATGAGGCTGCAGGGAAAAGGGAGCCTTTCTGTGTTGCTGATGGGAATGTAAAGTAGAACAACTGCTATGGGAATCAGTATGGAGATTCCTCAAAAAATTAAAAGTAGAAATTGTTTTTGGGGCTGATCAGATAGCTCAGTGGCTTAAAGTGCCTTCTTAGGCAGAGCCCAGAGGCTGGGGTTTGATCCCCGGAGGGCCGTGCCCGATCTGTCCCCAGGGTGCCCTGAAAAGGTGATTGAGACTGGGATGGTGGTGAGCACTGTAATCCCAGTGCTTGGGAGACTGAAAATAGGCAGATCACTGTGAGTCTGAGCTACACAGTGAGACCCTGTAGACACTGTACTAAAAAAAAAAAAAAAAAAAAAAAAAAAAAAAAAGAAATTCTTGTTGACTCAACTATCCCCCTTCTATGTGTCTTCTCAGAGGAATTAAATTACTGATATTTACATGTCCATGTTTATAGCCATGAAATTTGTAACAACTAAATCTTGTAGCAGTCTTTATAGCCATTAACAGACAAGTGCATAAAAAATTTGGTAGGTATACAGTGTGGAGTACTGCTGCGCCATAAAGATAAGTTGTAGGAAAATGGATGTACCTCGAGACCATGATGTTAAGCGAAATGAGTCAGGCATAGAAGCTTAAACAGCACCCGTTTTCTTATATGAGAAACCCAGATTACAAATGAACAGCAAAATCAAAGACAACAGTAAGTAGGGAGAAGGATCTTGCTCAAATGGGAAGGGGACCAAGAGGTGGAGAGAGAAATAAGGGAAGGCAGGGGAGGTGGATGGAAAAAGGAATTAAGACGTGCTATGCAAAGGCACAATCTCCACACAAGGAATAGCAGTATCGTGTTCTACAAACATGTACTAAGAGAAAAAAGGTTCATGATGAGCCTGTGGATCAGCGATGAACTGAGCCGCTCCTGTCTCTCGCTCAGCCTGGCATGGATGTGCAGTCCCAGCTGACACACTTAGGGTGCTGGCCCTGCTGCCTTGGCAAGTTGCTCGGTCACTGTACAAGAGAAGAAGCCTGAGAGGCAACAGAGGCCTCAGCCTGTGAGAGCGCTTGCCTTTTTATACAAACACTGCCCTTCATGTACTAAAAATGAAAGCAACGGATTTCTCATGATGAGAGTTTAAGAATATGAGGCATTGAATTACATCAAATACTAACTATGATGCTCTCTTCCACAGGAATTTAGAAGCCAGAAATGCTAAAAAGCCTTTCCCAGCGATGCAATTAATTCCTTCTTGTACCTCTGTGGGCTTCATTTTGGCTACCGTAAGACCCCGAGCCCCTCCTCCTCATAGAGGAAGCAGTTCTCAAAGGCCATCTGATCCATCTCTGAGGCTGAGAACTTCAAGCTTCGGCCACTAGTCAGATCACAAGGATCTGAAGGGTCCCCATGACAGGAAATTCTGACTGTTATATTTGTGCTTTCCTGTTGGACCTACTGGATTTTTGTTTTCCTATTAATATTTAATTTACAGACAGGAAAGTCATTTGGATCTGGAGGCGCCTTGATAACACCACTAACACAATTGCCCGGACATCCCCATGGGCACTGTCCAAACCCTGGGACACTGCATGACCACCCTTTCAAGCCTCCAGGTGTTGGATTCAGGGGTGATCACGTGACATTCCATAATCCCATTTATGAAAGGTCTAATTAAAGATACAGATGTTGTCGGCTCACAATACCCAGACAGCTGAAATACTTATTAGAGTTTTTTTTTGAAGACTCCATATCCTCACTTGTCTCCAATAGAGCAGCTAATAATAGATAACAAAGCATAGGCAGCCAGGGCTTGTAGTCTTTATTCTCCCACTGATTGAGGAGATACATTTGTAGAGAAAAATGCCTAGTGCTTCTACAAAATGGTGTTTTACAGCACTGGCTTTACTAGATTGCTTTGTTTTCCCTTTTAGAACAGCTAAGATACAGTATTGCTTATTGGCAGGAGGAGGGAACTTCCAAAGGTTTGTAGTTCAACCCTTCCAACACAAAGCTGATGGCCATACAAAAGATTATCTGGAGCCCAGAGCAGACAGCCATTAAGGGTCATTCAACCTTATTGCTTCTTGTCATGCAAATGGGAAGTGGTCTCTAACTACTTGAAAGCAAAATAAACAATCAATTACTGTATTTAACAATGTCTAGAATGTGTGGACCTAAGAATTTTGCCAGGATGAATGCAAAACTCTACAGACACTTTAGTTTTGTTTATATGAACCCAAGCCAATCTATCTCCCTAACCTTGCTGGGGAATTCTTTAGATTTTCATGCATAGTCAAAAATGAAGCAAAAGATAAAGAATTCATGTACTGGCCAAATAATACCCAACAAAAGCATAAAACTGTCTTGAAGATCATGGTGTGATATTTTGTTAATTCCCTACATGTTCATTCATTCATACATAAGTGATTGCTACATGTGGAGGGCTTGCTAAGAAAAGATGCAGTGCCCAGCCCTGAGAAGGTGTGAGTCGGCAGGGACGAGCCCAAGCAGGACCAGAGGGCATCGCGCTGCATTTGGGAGGACAATAGGCCTTGCTCTCCCACACAGTAGCCACTATCCACACGTGTCTACTGGGTGAGTGAGATGTGGTCAGTCCAAACGGAGTGATGCTACAGGTAAAGTGGACCCCCAGATTCACAGGGGTTATGTCATAGAGCACCAGGGAATTGTGTACAAGCCACTGACTTCGGCTATGGTGCGAAAGAGGCCCGTAAAAGCCTATTTGTACAAGTTTAAACTCTATGCAATTATGTAATTTAATTTAATAAAATACTATACTAATAAAGTCTTAGAAGGTGCAGTGTGTTTTGGCAGCATATTAGGGATTTTAGGGCTTTCAGAAGAACAAAGGCCAAATAACAGAGATAGCTACACACTCATTACAACTCCTTATGATGTGGGGATGCTAGTGGATTGGTGGAGCCTGATTATAGGGCAGCGGCCAATCAGGGCCAAGAACTGAACAGTACTGCTGGGTTAGTTATTTGCAAACTTTCTGTCTCCCCCCAACCACTGCAGAAGGTATCTGTGATTTCTGCAAATTTGGAGGGTTTTCTGTGAACATTTATTAGATAGGATCTAAAGGAAAATCTGTGGCTGGCTGAGGCCACAGACTCTGAGCTGTGACTGTAGAATATGCTGCAGATTTCAAGAAATTGGTATAAAATGAATATTATTTATTTATTTATTGTATTTTAGGGGAGGGCCTGCAGGGTGTTCAGGGTCTCACTACCAGATCAATATTGATCTGCCTGTTTACAGCCTCCCAAGAGCTGGGATTACAACACATGCCACCACACCTAGTCTCAATTGCTGTCTCAGCTTGCCCCGGGGGCAGGGCCAGCATGGCAGGCCCTGGGATGGAACCCCCAGCCCCTGCTCCTGCTTGCAGGTGCTTTAATCCACTGAGCTATTTGGCCAGCCATGAATATACTTTATTTAATTAATATAGTTGAATTTATTTATTTATTTATATTTAAAGCATGTTGGAAATGATCAAATTGTTGGATACATTGCATTATGTAAAATATCATAAAAATTCATTCCACCTGATCTTTTTACCCTTGAAAACACACCCAGTGACCCCCTTCTATGCGTGTTTCCCGCAGCTCTTAAGACATCATACTGCAGCGACACACACTCATCAACATCTATAACAGCACTGCTCATGATAAGAAAATCCCAGAAACAACCTGCATGCTCATCAACAAAAGATTGGATAAATAAAATGCGGTATATAGATAGAATGGAATATTACTTAGCTATTAAGAAAGATAAACTGGAGACATTTGTAGGAAAATGAACCACCCAGAAAATATGTTTGAGAGAAATACATCAGACACACAAAGTTGAATACATTATAGTATCTCTGATCTCAGCTAAGCAAAGAATGACTAACAGGAAAATGCAGGAAGGGTAGAAGGAGACCGAGGGATGGATCTGCTACAGATGTGAAGGGGTTCAAGGGACCAACGGCAAGAGTAAGGGAGGAGATGGATTGGGTAGAGTTGTGAACACTGTGTCCCACAGACATGAATTAAAATTAATAATATCAACAAGAATGAAAAGGGAGAGAAAGGAATTAGAAGAGGGCAGGACAGGGAGGGAAGAGGATTAAAAAAAAAAAAAGAAACAAGGTGTATTAAGTACACAGAGCAACTCTTCAAGATAACTGTCAGTTGTGTGTACTGCAGACAAGTAGTAACACAATATTTTTTTAAAGTTGCATTCTTTTGTCCAGCATTTTAGGTGCTGGTTACACTTTGAGAAGAGAGTGGCAAACCAACAGGGAGAAAGGAAGAGAGCGAAGAAATGGGATAGCATTTCTGGGGAGGGCTTAGCGGCTCTGAGAGGAAGCACTGCAGCATGGGAGGATCCAGCCCGAGAACCTCCGTCATGGAGGACGATGTGTAGAACAGTGGCCTACCCGGGTACTCCTGCTCCCTCGTGCCTCTGGGCCTCAGGTTATGTTTACTATATTTAAAACAATTGACAATAATTTAAATACATTGCTTATTATGTATAATAAATGTTAACAAGTTTATTATGTTAGATAATAAACTTCTTCCTGTTTAGGTTCTTTTTTTAAAAGAAAAAAAAAGAAGCATTGCTACAGAAAAAATTTAAATTACATAGTTGCTTTTGTTGCACTTCCACAGGCCAGCAATATACTTTTTTTTTTTTTTTGTCACTTCCCATATTCATTAACACATAAGGTGTCACTGTCGCGGATCCTGGCTAATAATCCACCACCATCCCCCTCTCCATCTGGGTAGTTCAGCGCATGGTACTGAATGTTTACCAGGTCCTATGCCTTGGGATGGGTGCTGGGAGCACAGTCGTGAAACAAATCAGCAAAACGCAACAAACGCATCCTCGGCTCTTGCTAGGCTTCTGCGTGCTGGGAACCCCCAAGGACGACCTCACAACCTTCTCCGCCAGCACACTTAAATTCAGCCATGACTGGCCCGCAGCATTTGAGGAAAAGCACAACTTGTCCGATGAGTCACCCTATTAATCGCCCAGTGATCGGATGACTTGTGACCTCAGTGTCCACAAAATCCACAGCAGCGTTCTTCTCAAAGTTTTGGAGAAATGTGTTATTTTGAAATTAATGGATATTCTGAAAGCAAAACAAAACTCATCTGTGAGAATATTTAGGAAATGCTGAGCTAAATGAAAAACAACAACAACAGATCTCTTTGCTGCAGGATTTGGGAAAGGTTTTGCTCTTTATGAACTCTAACAGTGTGGTACCAAGGAGGCTTCCCTGAGGATAACTGACTAAGAATTTGGATTCAGCAAACTTTGTTTCTTTGAGAATAAATTTCTTCATTTAAGCTTTTAGAGCTAATGTTTAGTTCATATCCTCATTCCTTCTTCTGATGTGATCTCCTGTGCTAGTTATTAAGCCACTACCTTTCAGGTATTCAAACTCACACTTGTTAATATTGGCACTTTCTGTTTCTGAGGCTGGAAATTCATAAAATCCTGCTTTGGATTCAACACCTGGTTGTAGCTGCATCCTGCCAGTAGGGGGAGCTAGAGGGAGACTGGAAAGAAAAAATGGCGCATGCTCCCTGTTTCAATTTATTTTTTGTTCTCTGACCTCTGTTCTAAACAGTTCATCTGCACGCTTAAAGCAGCAGTTCTTCCCCATCCCAGCAGCTTCAACCAGGTGGGAGCAGTGTTTCTCACACTTGTAGAACCAATGGCATATCTCCCTCTTCTCTAGCAGCTGGGATAGCAGCAGTAATTAAGAGTTTCAGTCTCAGTGTGTTTCTCTTCTGAAGAATTCAAGCACAGAGCCAGGTATGGTGGCGCACGTCCAAAATCCCAGTACTCAGGAGACTCAGGCAGGGGGATAGATGTATGTTCGAGCACAGCCTGGGCTAGAAACTAAGCTCAAGGTAACCCCGAACTGCAGAGGGAGACCCTGGCTCAAAAAGACAAAATAATAATAATAATAATAATAATAATAATAATAATAATAATAATAATAATAAATAAATAAATAAAAATTTAAAAATCCAATTTGTTTTTCCTTTGGTCCCACGGCCCTAGAATGATAGCTATCTCCTGTGGATACCACTTTTGGATTCCAGAAGATGTTCTCTTTGTTTTTCCAGTTCTTTAACACATAGTTTTATAGACTGAACTTTCTGTTCAAGGAACCTGAGTGGTCTCTGGCACCTGGCTGGACTTGTCCGCTATGCCTCGTCCAGCTTCTCCACCTCATAGGCCAACAACCTGAGGGGGACATAGGATGAGCTTTGTGTGCAACTGCGCTGGAGTTCCAGTGTCGCACTCGCCTTGAGTGTCACGTTTCCCAGGCGTCAGCTGCTTATGGACCAAGACAATGAGCATGTGAGGAAACACCCTGCACCAGCACCTCCTCCTGCCTCCGCCAGCTCCACCATGATCATATAGGTCATAATTTGCTACATTTGTTCTTTTCACTTGGAGCCTTGGGTCTCCTGGCTTTGCCAAATCACAGGGTGAAGCGCTGACTCTACCTGGACTTTTTTATTTTTCTCCTGAAAGCATAGAGTTGCTACTATCCCTTGCTGGCTACCAGAACAGTTAAACCTAAATAAGGAGGTGGATTCTACTAAGTTCAGGAATGTGAATCTGAATCTGTGATTTGCACACAAGCATTTTTTACTTATATGTTCGTGTTTATGCATGTGTTTGCATCTCTGTCCTTATTTATGCGGGCACAATGCACGTCGGTGCATAGATATATGTTTGTGCATGGATCTGGTTATGCTACATGGAGAGAAGCCTCCTACTTTTACCACTGCATCTCTAGTACCTAACATAGGGTCTATGCTAGTGGGCATTGAATGAATGAACACATGTATGAAAGGATGTTTGTTCATATTAGAGCATTAACAGAAAAAGAATGAAATCTACCTACGTCAAGAGACATTCATCTAATAGAGCTCCATTTCATCAAAATATAGTACAAGCCACCTATAAAATCTTCTAGCAGCCATAATGAATAAAATATGAGAGGAAAAACTAATTTTAAAATATTTTATTTAATCATCAAAATATCACTTGAATGTAATTTATCAAATAATTATTAATATCATATAGAATAATGTGATATGTACACTATTTCTAAGTCTTTAAAATCCAGTACATGTTCTATACTTGCAAAATATCTCAGTTAATAGTAGTGTTTTGTGGCCAGGGTCACAGCTCAATGGCATAAGTGTCAGCCTGGCAAGTTCAAGGTTTTGAGTTCAATCCCTGGTACCAGAACAAACAAACAAAGAAAAAATGTCTAGTGCAGTAACCCTGGATGTGTACGGTATTAAATCAGATTTTGATAGTTTCCTTTAGGCATTGAAGAAAAATATACTTTATGTTTTTTCTTCTGTAAAGTTTGGGTATCAGGGAATTGTATGAAGTGCGTGGGACAGTTGTTTTTTGGATTTGAGAAATTTCAGTTGGGAATAGTATTTTTAACACTTCTGCAGTTGCTGCAAAAATGCGCTTTGCCACTCTTTCCCCATCTCTTTTTCCACACGAGCGTTGTGAATGTAGCTGAACTAAAACCTACACTACTCTGAAACCCGTTTCTCTACCCCTAACACCCAAGCTCCTTAGCAGGAAACTTTTCTTCATCTCTGAAGTGTGATTCATGCTAGAAAACTTTATTTTCCCCCTAAAGCTGATCGCCTCTTTCCTAAGACAGTCTTCAAGCAGAACTATAAGAAATCACCAACACAAAATAGAAAATATAAACAAACACACCAAGAAAACATCTTGTTTCCCCCTCTCCTTTATTCCCCTCATCCTCAGTCTCTTGAGATCACTTCTGAAGTCACCTGCTGTGTGGTGAGGCAGAATTTTCTCTCCGTCTTTTCTGTAAGGCAGCCTAGGTTCACAACATCCTCACATGCCCCATTGAAACCCCATTTTAAGGCTGTAACACTGATGGAAATTTACATGGCATTGGTACAAAACTTTTTCTGTCTTCTCTTTCTCTTACCTTACCTTTTCTGTTGTTAAAGAATACAGAACTTCAGAGATGGCTTCTCCACTGGCTCCAGTCTCGCCTTGGCTTCAGACAACCTGCCCACTGCACACTCTGTACTGGGGAGATAGCTGAGAAGCATTGCACCTGCCTGCCAAGCACAAGGGTCCAAGTTCTATCCCCAGTACCCCACTACACATTCAGTACCTTTTAAAATCCTCTAAATACATGAAAGTGATTATTGCCAAGTAGAGGTGGGGTGGGAGAAATGTTACATATTTTTCATTAATGAATACTGTTAACTATGCCCGTTAATTACGGATAACTTAATTTAGAATTAATGACAACAATTTTCCTCACTAATGAAATGGTTGTTATTAGGAAAATATTTATTGAAGTGGAATTGTGTGATCTCTCACATCATTATTAAACCTTGTTAAACCATTTTTAATTTCAATTTGGGTTTAATTAAGAGTCATTAAAGCATTTTATTAAATCTAAATTAAATTCTAATGGAAATTAGGTTTCCAGGGAGAGACAGTTCGGGCAGTTCTCTGTGCTTAGTTCTCTCAAAGTAACACAGCTGCACAAGGACCTAGAGCCAAGGGAGTCCTCATTAATATTGGCAGAACCAAAAGACTAATCACAGTTCTAAGTCCACACTGTCTCTGACTCACCATGAGATCATGGACAATTCAAATCCTTTCTATGATAAGCAGTTTACTTCTTTGTAAGGTGAGATCACCTTATTGTAATATCAAAACAGTTTTAAAAATGTCAACAGGAGCAGGATTATTAATCTGAAGCCTGGATTTGAAAGAAGGAGCAGTGCATTTTTAAAAAGTTGTAATCAATTTCCTTTCTCTTTTCTTCAAGGAATTTATTTCTTTCGTTTTATTTTCTGTGGAGTTGCAGGTACCTAAGACAAGAAAAGGAGATACGAACACACACTTGGTATCTAATACTTGCCTTTCTATTTCCCCAACTGAAAAAGAAATAAGTAGAAATGATTCTGACCTCAGTAAAGGATGATCAAAAAATATAGAAGCCAGGCCAAAGGCGCTGAGCTGCATCAACTGGAAACTCATGAGAAAGGTGTTTCCTCTTGCATTTGGATGTCACGGCATGCTGTGGAATAACTGGCCAAGGGGAGGCCAGCACTGCCCTGATAAAGCTTTTCTATTCCAGCTCAGTGGAGCTCAGACAAATACTCTGGGGGCCTTCAGGACCTAAGAGTGAGAGTTCTTTTGGGGCCATGCTGCCACATAATGCAAGCTGTAATGGGGTGTAGATAATACACTATGTGAAGGGCATTGGGTAATATGATGACTTTTAGATACCTAATTTATATGATGCCAATTTATCATCCACTTAAGAATCTCTTCTCTGAATTCCACTTTAGGTCTCTGTTAGGCTTTTTTTTTGTTTGTTTGTTTTTGTTTTTGTTTTTTGTCTTTTTGAGACAGGGTCTCACTGTGCAGTTCAGGCTGGCCTCAAGCTCCCTTTGTAGCTCAGGCTGGTCTTGAACTCACAACAATCCTCCTGCCTCAGCCTCCCAAGTGCTGGGATTACAGGCATGCACCATCATGCCCGGTTCTCTGTTAGGCTTTTTAAACAAATTATTTTAAGGAATACAAAATAGTAATAGAAATAAACAGCATTAGAGAAGATAAGAAATTTCACTTCACAAAGTAATAGGAATTCAGTGGTGGTTGCTGTAATGTATGAAGTTATTTTCAAATTAGTTCTTTAGGTTGCCAGATATAAATGTGAAAAATTGGTTTAAAGAAAAGCAAAGAAATAACAGAAAAGTTATAAGAAATTCAAAAGACAAAATAAAATAAGAATTAAAAGAAAAAATTAAGCATTGGCTGCTCCTTTCAAAAGACCAGCAAAAGTCGGTAGTATGATTATCCAAACTGCACTGCACATACACCTGAATATGTCTTTTTCTCTCCTTTCTCTTGTCCTTTTCCCAGTTTTTCCATCTCACTGAATACATTCTTTCCCCTTCACAGTATCTGTTGTACCTTTCTAATATTATTTACTCTTTCAGGTTCTCACACTAGTAAGACCATACAGTGTTCGTACATGTGGATCTGAGTTTTTTCACTTACCAGCATAGTCTCTAGTTGCACCCATTTATCTACAAAAGCTTCCAATTTATCTTTATTTTTTACAGCTGAATAATACTCCATTGTGTAAAAATACCATATCTTTTTTATCCATTCCTCGGTTAATGGGATTTGGGTTGTTTCCAAGATTTAGCTATGACAAATTGCACTACTATAAACCTGGGTGCACATGTATTGCTATAATATTATGGTTTCAGTCATTTTAGAAAAATGCCTAGGAGGGGACTAGAAAGCTCTAATTGGACCTACAATCCTAGCTTTCTGAGAAATATCTATACAGATTTCCATAATGGTTGTACCAGCCTGCACTCCCACCAACAGTGGAGAAGGGTTCCTTTTCCCCCACAGCCTCTCAATGATTTGTTATTGGTTGACTTCTTGATGATAGCCATTCTTTCTGACATAAGATGATATCTCAGCATTGTTAAATTTGCATATCCTAAGTGACCAATGATGTTGAGCATTTTTTATATATTTATTTTCCATATGTACCTCTTCATTTATGAAGTGTACATTTTTCTTAGATGCCAGTTTTTGGATTCTGTCTTTGAATTATGGAGGCCTGAACTTTTTTAATTCTTTCTATTTCTAGATAGGAATCTTTTGTGCAAAGTACAGTGTACTACAATTATTTTCAAGTTTGTGGGTTTTCTTTTTACCCTGCAAATGAGTCCTTTTGATGTATAGAAGCTTTGGAAACAGATGAGATCTCAATTGTTGATTCTTTGAAGTATTTCCCATGTAGTTTGATTGTTGTTCACAAACTCTCTATCTACCTCATGTCCTTAAGATTTTTTACCTAATTTGTCCTCCAGAAGATTTAATGCTTCAGTTTTAATGTTTAAATCTTTAATCCATTTTTACTGTAGTTTTGTGCAAGATGGTAGGCATGGTCTATTTTAAGCCTTCAGCATGTGGAAAGCCAGTTTTTCTAGAACCATTTATTAAAGAGGCTGTCCTTCTTTCAGTGAACATGTTTGGCCCCTTTGTCAAAGATAAGATTGGCTGAGTGTGTTTCTAGTTGGGTCAGCATTTTCTAATCTGTTCCATTGATCTCCAGGTCTGCTTTTTTGGTAGTATCATGCAGTATCCTTGTAGTGTAATTTCAAGTCAGGGATTTTGATACCTCCAGTCTTTCCTTTGTTATGTAGGATTATGTTTGCTGTTCTAGGTATCTTCTGGGTTAGGAATTTTTTTCCTAGATCTGTGAGATATACTAATGGTATTTTAATTGGGATTGCATTAAATGTGTGTAACAATTTTGGGAATATGGCCATTTTCACAATGTTGTGTCTTCCTATCCAGGAGAAAGGAATATCTTTCCCTTTTCTGAAATCCTCTTTGATCTCTTTTTTCAGAGTACTATACTTTTTTGCTGTGTAAATGTTTTATTTCCTATGTGAGATTTATTTCTAAATATTTAATTTTGGGAGTGTTATTATGAAAGGTATGATTTTCATAATTTATCTCTCAGTGTGTTTGTGTATAGAAATGCTATCGATTTTTGAGTGTCGATTTTGTATCCTGCTCTACTAACAAATTTTGTTAGTAAATCTACAAGTCTCTTGGTGGAGTTTTTAGGATCTTCTATGTACAGTATCATGTCATCTGCAAATAATGACAATTTCACTTTTTCCTTTCCAATCCTTATTCGTTTTATTTTTTTCTCTGTTCTAATTGCTCTGGCTAATGTTTCCAGAAACTGTATTGCACAGGAGTGGTGGCAGTGGGCTTCCTTGTCTTGTTCCTGATTTAAAGTGAAGGCTTTCAATTTTTACACATTTAGTATGATGTTGGCTGTTGGTTTTCCAAAGATGGAATTTATCAGGTTGAGGCAATGACCATTGATTACAACTTTCTTTTCTTTTTTTTTCTTTACCATGAATGAGTGATGCACTTCATCAAAAGCATTTTCTGCATCTATTCGGATGATCATGTTGTCTTCGTCTGTGGCTCTGTTAGTGTGGTGGTGTATTATATTCATGGATTTGAGTATATTAAACCATCCCTGCATTTTGCGATGAATCCCACCTGGTCATGATATATAGTCTTGGTGATGTGCTGCATTCTGTTTGCTAGTATTTTATTGAGGGTTTTTGCATCTATGCTCAGAGAGATTGGGCCATAATTTTCTTTTATGGTTGACTCCTTCTCTAGTTCCGTTATGCTTGCTACTTAAATCAAATCT
This sequence comes from Ctenomys sociabilis, assembly GCA_004027165.1. Taxonomy (NCBI): domain Eukaryota; kingdom Metazoa; phylum Chordata; class Mammalia; order Rodentia; family Ctenomyidae; genus Ctenomys; species Ctenomys sociabilis. The sequence continues at coordinate 93,509 of PVKA01001696.1, forward strand.
TGACTTCAGTCTTCTGAGTTCCAGAAAAATCTCTTTATTGGTTTAATGAAATAACCTGGATATATCTATATTTTCATCTTCACAGAACATATAGTATAAAGTATCTTCATAAAGAGAAACATTTACTTTAGAATAATTTTCACCTCTTAGAATGATATCTTTCGAGATGGAAATAGTTCATATTTTTAGACAAATGTATTGAGTACAGGGTCTACAGTGTCTCTCTACACAGAACATACTCATAGTGATACTAATGTTTTCAGCTTCCCAAGCGCTGGGATTACAGCGCCAATCCCAGTCTCAATTGCTGACTCAGCACACCCCTGGGGGCCTGGCTAACACCCTGGGGATCGAACCCCAGTCCCTTCATTTGCCTAAACAGGCACTTTAATCCACTGAGCTATCTGGCTGGCCTCATTTTTGAAATTTATCAGCTTTAGACCAATGTTTTGCTATCTTTATATTTGAAGACAGTTTTCCAAACTTCAGTGAGACTTGACTTTTCAATAGTTTCCCGTTATTTAAACATCCAGTAACTAGAAATGAAAGATAAGGCACTTGGTAGCTTCTCTAGGCTATATTAAGGAAAGGGTAGACCCTGAATAATTCCCCCACTAAGTAAAAGCCAAATAACTCTTTTCATCAGACCAGTGCACATTCATGTTCATGTACATGTGAACACAGAGGAAGCTGCACATATGCACAGGTCCACTCCTACAGGTAACTTCTACCTACTTTCCACCCATTCCCACACTGGTCTATGACCTAGAAGTCTAGCCAATATCCATAATTTCAGTTTAGTCTCTTGATTTCTGAGTTTTGATTGGAGGTAAATCATAGGCAGCACCAAAATGAAAGTTCAAAGAGACACAAAAGCAAGACATCTGAGAATTATTGGAAGGGAAACAGGAGAATGAAGGAAAGCCCCAGTCTCGGTGAAAATTTGTCAAGAAATAAGAGTTCAGGGCATCAAAGACTCTCTTCCTTCAACCCAGGAGCGGGCTCACTTGAAGTTAGGTTGTTGAGTGTCTTAGTCACTTTCTTGTTTTAGCTGGGACCAAATATCCACACACCGAACTTGAGAGAGGACAGGTTTATTTGCACTCCTGTGATTCTTCAAAGGTTTCGTTTCATAGTTAGCTGGCTCCAAAGCAGGGGCAGCTCTGTGGGAGGGGCCTGCTGTGGAGGGAAGCTGCTCAGGCCCTGGCAGTCTGGAAGCATGGAGAGAGGGAAGAACCCCAGCACAGCGACCTCCAGGCCGCCCCTTCATCGCCCAGCGGTCAGCCTGCAGCCAGGCCCCACTTCCCAACAGCAGGCCAGCTGCCGGGCCGCCGCGCTCCGGTCACTTTCGTGAAGCTCCACCTCTGAGTGCAGTTCATGAGGGCTTGGGAGGACAGTCCAGACTGGGCATCGTGTTAGTACGGAAAGACACCCAGAGCAGCAGGGTGGCCACGAGAAGGAGAGCACCACAAACCTTTGCTGGTGTGAATTGACGGGAAAATCAGGCCACAGCTCCAGAAATGTGATGCTGACTTCAAGGGAGCGTCTTTCACCTCTTTAACTTGACATTCCATCCTCCACTTACTGTACTATCAACCTAGGCTGAGACCTATCAGGAGGCCTGCTCAACAAGTTCATCTCTGGTGCTTACTCTCCAGGGATTGGATGAATTGTGCAGTTTGTTTATTTATATCTTTTGTGTGTATGTATACAAAAAAATGAAGCAGTAGGGCTAGGAAATAGCTCAGTGTATTAAAGCACTCCAGGGCTCAATCCCGGGCCTACCATGTCACACCCCCTCACTGGGCGCACTGAGGTGGCACGCACCTGTGATCCCAGATTTGGGGAGGCTGTAAACAGGTGGATCACTACAAGTGCGATCTAGTAGGGAGACCCTGAACACCCTGTACACCCTTCCCTAAAATACAAAAAACCCCACAAAACTATATATATATATAGCTTTATTTTGTTTTTGATTGAAGTAAAGCAAACACAAAAATACAGAAATTTGTGTTGTTATCCGGTATTATAAAATTAGAACTAAAATACTGGTTTTCTTCTCCCCATACCTTTTATTTTTCTTTCACTTTCCTCCTTGCCATTCTCCTTTCTGGGGTCTGGTGTTAAAGTTCCATCTAGACATCATGATTACTATCGTTGGCAGGGTTGCTATTTTCTTTTTGTGATGATCATTGTTGGGAGTGCTATTATTATCTTTATCATCAGTGGTTGTATTATTATTTTATTTTTGTTGTTACCATGCAATTTTCTCTATTCTGCCAAAAAAAAAAAAAAGAAAAGCAAACAAACAAACAAACAAAACAGACTGCTTTGTACTTCAAGAGCAACATCTTTTTCCCAGGAACCTGACCTAGGATGTATCATCCTGTTCAAACCATGCCTGTGACCTATATGTCTATGTTTTGTGAGAAGGGCGATCTGGGTGCTGACCTTGTGTTCCAACTGCAATCTTAATCCTTGCCAGGAAATATTGAGGACTGAGGGATTCACACCTCTCTCCAGCCTTTTCCACACTTCCTTGAGTCCCACAACAGACTTGGGCTTTAATATATAGCTTTGTCTTATTTATTCACTTAATCCATTAGTTACATTATAAAGAAAAAATAAAACAAAATAAAATGTAGTGTTCCCAAGAATAAAGTTAAATTCATTTAGAGTTTCTTGCTCTTGGATGTACTTGCTAACCAGTTTCCCCAGCTCTATAGTCCAGACTAAATTACATTGCAAATCCAGCTATTGATAACAATGTCCACCTTTTCTTGGCGACCACCTCTCAGTTGGCTTTTCTCTTGTAGCTGACCAAGGAGTGCCCCTTCCACCCATGTGGATGAACTTGTGCTTTTTTGCAGCCCAGCTGAACACCCCCGAGCCTCCATGTTGGGGATAAACTCTGTTAAATCTCCTACTTTCATCTGCCTGGGTGGCATCAAGATTTGGGTACATGGAGCCTCAGCCTTTGTGTTTGGGTGGCATGTAGCTGTGCGATTCCACTGAAGTAAATGGGTTTCATAAAATATACGATGATGACAATAAAGATAATAATATGAAAACAAGTTGTACAGGGCCTCTTGTCTGCTGTGTTGGGACTCTGGAGAGATGATGTTTGACTCCTATTACCATGGTAGTCAGGAACCATTATCCCATTAGTTAGATAAGAAAGAGGCCCAAAAGGATGGATAGTTTACCAATAGACACACACCCAACAGTCAGGAAGAAGCATAATAAAGATTACATTTTGCTTTCCCTTCTCTGAATGTCCTGAGTGCTATTTTTCTCTTTATTCCACATTAAATCGAGCTCTCAAGAGAAGGGAGAGATTACCAGCTATAAACATGAAAAACTTAATAAAGAAATAAGCCATAATTGTTCCTTTCAATAAACCAGTAGAAATTAGTCCAGTTATCTTAGCTGTATTGTGTGTGTGTATGTGTGTGTGTGTGAGTGTGTGTGAGTGTGTATTTCTCTTCCTTTTTTCCTTCCTTTCTCCTTTCCTTCATCCCAATTGTTTTTCCTTTTAGCAGTTTCCTTCCTTTTTGAAAAATCTACTGTACTTTTGGATTTTATTCACTCTTTCAGGTTCTTACAGTAGGGAGGAAATGCAATGTTTACACATGTGGGTCTGATTTATTTCACTTATGAGTATGGTCTCTAGTGACATCCAGCTAATAATAAAAGTGTTGAGCTTATCACTTGTACAGGCCTATATCTGGTCAGCTGAACAGCTACTTAGAAGATAACATGCACTATACCAACAACCGCTGTTGATTTCCTATCGTCTTTTAAAATTCTGCATAATTTTTCAATTTTTGATTCTTTTTAAAATTAAAAAAAAGGGAGAGGAGGACAGAAGATAAGTCAGGAAGAAAGCAGGGTGTTTTCTAGTCTCAGCAGTTGCAGTTGGGTGGAAATGAAAGAGACTCCTGCAGGACAAAATGCTCAGCAGGCCATCTTCTGACATCCTTCCTGCTGCCCGACTCGCACCCTGAGGCTTGAACTTACATCTCTGCATTCTGTCGGTACCCACTACACACCTCTTAAAATAATTCTGAGTCTTCTTCGTGGAGTATTTTCCTCTACTTTCCAGACCTCTGTTGATGAGAATCACATGTTAAGCATGGAAAGTAAAGAGATGGGGATTTTTTTCCTTCCTTTCTCTTCTTACTACTTCTCTGCAAAGTTGTATTTAAACAGGTTCTAGCTGTCATCACTGTTCTGCTCCTTTTTTTTAAAATTAGATATAGTGACAAGTCATCTTTCCCATCCTGATACCTGTGCCTTTTCTTCTTTGGTGTCCTGTAGAAACCTGTGGAAGAATAAAAGATTTATATTTCCACTTAAGCCCTTACTAGGATTTTGAACTAATAATATCTAGATCCGAGATTAAGGACACAGTATCATTGCAAGTATAATGCACTCATGCCCCTAGATTGTTTGACCATTCTTGTATTCATTCAACAAATATTCATTAAATAATCAAGTGATCTAAATGTCAAGCTCTGAAAATGGACTGGGTGAATGTATCCTTTATGCTCCATCCTTTAACATCTATAGAAACCTTAAGTAAGTTGCTAAAGTGTTTCAAATTGTATTACTTGTAAAACTGAGTTAACAATAGATTAGTGTTGCTAGGATTAAACATTTGGCATGTCATGCGCTAATGTTTCATACAGTTGACAATGTCACAGTGTATATTTAGTGAATTTAGAGTTTCTCAGACCTTTGGAAGGAGTGTGTGTGTGTGTGTGTGTGTGTGTGTGTGTGCACATTTACCTCAAGGGAGATGGAAAAGACTGGAATTTCTATGTGGCTCCATCTCTGCGGGGTTTCCTGTAGCTACTTGACATGGACTTGACCAAGTCTTCTAGCCTCTCTGCTACTCAATTTTTTCATCTCATGGGTTAAAGTTTCCATATGTACATAAAAAGTTTCAAAAGATTCTTAAATTAGCATAACTGCTCATTAAAGAATTATTTCAGCTCTTTACCTCCTGTCAGGCTGCAGATTCAGTGCTGTGTACCTATGTTTTCAAGAATCCACTAGGAGTGCTGCAGCTACTATTGGGGAATTGTCCAAAGGCTATGGGCTCAGTCATATGGCTTGTCTTTCTCCTCCTCCTGCTCCTCCTCTTTCTCTTCCTCCTTCTTCCTTTTCTGAGAAAAATGAATTCTGAAAACCAAAACAGTGGCCACTTTTTTTCTTCTAACCTTCTCTTTCTCCAAGCTTGAGCTACACTGTGACCAGGTCCTGGGCTCAGGCTTGGAGCAGTACCACTCCTAATTAACCAGTGCTAGGGAACTGATAGGAACAAAAGAGGTTTTCTTGGTGGCTTCTTCTAGACCTGTGTCCCTGCGTGTCACCAGAAAACTGAACATTAATGACATGCATGACCTTAAATGTGAGTGAGTCTTTTGCAAAATGATAGGCCAAAGGGATCTATGTGATTTTTTAAATAAACATTTTAAGATTTTCTTTTTAATTAATTCATAAGAATTGTGCATACTTGTGAATATGGAGTGACATTTCAGTACATCTTGTATATGGGGTACAATAAGCAATTTAAGGTATATAGTGAACTCTTCATCTCACACATTTGTTACCTCTTTGTTTATCTGTTAGCTCTTCATGGTAAGAACATAAAACTTCTCTCTTCTAGCTCTAAACTTCTACAGGTTGGTAATTTCTTCCCCTGCCATCTTCTTCCTTTGGTCACCGTATTCTCAACTTCTTTCTTGAAATAAATTTAGGTTATAGGAAGCCTCAAAGCTAATTCTGAGTGTTTATGGCTTCCTCCAGCTTCCTCTAATGATGGCATTTATAGACTCATGCTACTTTTGTTAGAACCAAGAAATCAACATTGGTAAATTACTATCAATTATCCTGGGACTTTGAATTTTATCCACTTATGTCTTTGTTGCTTTTCTAGGATCTAATCCAGAATATCAATTTTCACTTAGTCACCTGATTTCTCCCCCAAAGGGGATATTAATCCCAGGGCCATGCATATGCTAGGCAAGTATTCTGTCACTAATCTATACTCCAGCCCATTTGAATCCATTTGAATTTTAATGTGTCAGTATCGACCTTTGGATCTAAAGGTATTAATCAGATTTCATTACAGTAACAAAGTGCCTATGATGATCAACTTATAACAAGGAAAGGTTTAGTTTCATTTACAGTTCTAGGGGTTTCAGTTCCCTGTCAGTTGGCCTTTTGCTTTTGGGTTGGGGTTAAGGCAGCACATTGCAATGGGAGTGCATGGCAGAGGAAGCTGCTCCTCTAGTGACCCGGAAGTGACACAGACATAAGAAGCACAGTCCCTTTGTCTCCTTCTGGAACATGGCTCCAATGACCTAGCTTCCTTCTGCCAGGCTTTGCCACTTTCCAACAGCACCACGGCTGAGGCCATTGGGGGACCTCAGGCTTTAAAGCCTGGGCCTTTGAGGGGCCTTCAAGATTTAATCTAAGTCTATTGGAGAGAGGGGAATTTGAGCTCTGACTTCAGCATCTTCCCTCATAGATCAGACCATTGCCAGCATCTGCATGTAGGTTACATTCTCAGGGTGTGGTCATGATGCTTATGACTGACTTGGTTCTTTGATAAGAAATTGTTTTGACTTTTTACCCCTCAACTCAGTGGTTAAGTGGGAAATATGGTTTTGCCTAAGAAATGCATTGATTGTGTGCCTGACAATATGCTAAATGATTAATGGATTAGCTGATTTAATTTTCCTGCTGACCATTTCT
>PVKA01001696.1:100373-118862 GCA_004027165.1 Ctenomys sociabilis
TTTTTTTTTTTTTTTTTTTTTTTTTTTTTTTTTTTTTTTTTTTTTTTTTTTTTGTCTTTTTGAGACAGGGTCTCACTATGCAGTTCAGGCTGGCCTTAAGCTCACTTTGTAGCTCAGGCTGGTCTCGAACTCACAACAATCCTCCTGCCTCAGCCTCCCGAGTGCTGGGATTACAGGCATGCACCACCATGCCCGGCTCTAAGTTTCATTCTTGCTCAAGATATATAAGTAAATATTAGGGCCAGAATTTGAACAATCTTCTGACTTTGAGGACAAATTTGCTCCCTTTGATGATTTTATTTTAAGACTTCTGCTCTGACCTAGAGCTTTATAGTTTCACTTATAGACTGCAAAACCAGCTGTGCTCAACTCTAAGTCCCTGGTCGAATGAACAGGTACTATTGCTGATAAATAATACCTTCGGTCAGAGTTAGCTCAGAATTAAATGTTTCAGGAACTAAAGAAGATGTCAGTGGCTGCAGCTGGTGGATATAAAACAGGAAGTAAACCCTGTAGTGGTCAAGAGTGCTGGATGTGACTGTCCCTGCAGGAACTCTTCTCTTCACATACACACAAGTACAACAGCTGGCATCTCACTTCCTGAATGCCTAGGATGCTGTGTACATCTTGTCCAGGACAGAGAGGCACCATGGTCAGCCAAGGGCAGATCGAAGGCTCACGCTGTGTGTAGCTGACCACAGAGATGATGCAGTTAGGTTGGAGATGCATTTTCCCTACACTTTGCTCTGTGTGTGTGTGTGTGTGTGTGTGTGTGTGTGTGTGTGTCGGTATCTAAAAGAGACAGAGACAGAGGTAGAGTAACTAAAAAGTTTTTTGGATACTTGCAGGCCCAGATCAATTTCCAAATGTGGCTGTTGTGTCTTGATTCCAAGCATCCTTTGGCAAAAATCCTTTTTTTGTTAGTCTGGCCCTTTGATGTCAGCCTTACAATAGGACTCATGAGCTGGGTGGGTCCCATAAGCAAAAGTGGTCAGAAGAGCAGCGGTGGTATCTGCAAAGGTTTATCCTGTGTGCAGTTTCCCACAACTCTAGCCATGATGGCAGGCATCATTTACTCATCGTGGCACTCTTCCTACTGAAAGCTTACAGGACTTCATGACCCTTGTGAAAGCAAAACCTCAGAGAGCTACTGCATAGTTTTCACAGCAGGTGATGGAGACAAAACTCATTAACTGTCCTGTAGATAGAGGCAGGGACAGAGATGGGACACTGGCATGCAGTAGGAGGTCACATTCATCACACCTTCACCCAATTGGTACAACACATAAAGAATCCATGATAAATTGGGATTCCTCAGAGAAGCCGGGAAATTTCGGAGATGAATTTAGTTTGATATTTATCATAAATGACACAGCATTGGAGGGAGGCAGGACAGGGGATGAGGGGAAGGAGAAGAGGAAGAAGAGGAGGAAAGGAACTGGGGAAAGGATGAGGAAAGAAGGGGCCTGGGAGATGGCTCAGTAGAATAAGCACTTCCCTGGCAAGCACAAGGGCATGAGTTCAATCCCAGGTTCCACAAAGAAAAAAAAGAATAAAGAAAGGACAATTATTAAATTAGGCTTTACATATAGTGTATATGGGTTATAATGGGTTTTTACATACATGGGACATCTCAGAAGGTATTACAGGTAGTACTATTTGAGCTTAATCACAGAATCACTGAGGAGGTATGCATTTTCTCTGGCTTTTTAACGCAGCTTGAATTGTTATTGAAAACTAGTGATACATTGGATAATAGAAACTGGGTAAATTGGCTGTTAGTCTGATGTTTTATGTTAGGAGTGGGACTCTTTAAGGGTTTTTTGTTTGTTTGTTTTTTGTTTTTCTTCTGTAAGGCTTCCTTTCCTCTAGTGTGTTGCTTTTTTGCCTTTGTGTTTGGGCTTCCTTAGAAACTCTTTCTAAATAGCTTTTCGTGCTTTTCAGGGGTAATTCACTGTCATACTCAAGCCTGGATAACAGTTTTAAGGTAGTTTTGTAATGATATGATTAAGCTTCATCTTTTTTTTTTCCACTATCTATCTCTGAGCTGTGATTTTCACAAGTATTTCTCAGAGGCTTTTTCTACCTTAAGTGAGATATAAAAGTTAGAGCACTAGGGGTTGGGGAAGTTTTCTTCTTTTACATTAGATGAAGTTCTAGTAGAGTCCTTTCTTTTGTTCAGTAGAATGGTCTGGCATATATATTTTAAAAAATATTTACTTACTTATTTATTAGTTTATTTGGTACAGGGTCTCGCTATGCAACTCAAACTCATGGTGATGCTCCTGTCTCAGCCTCCCCAGCTCTGGGATTACAGGTGTCCTCCCCCATGCCTGTTTTTAGGCTGGTACCATGTGCCCATATTTCCCTGCCCAGCATAGCATGCAGTACAGGGGATCGAACTTGGGTCTTTGTGCTTGCCAGGCATGCGATTACACCAAGGAGCTATCTCCCCAGCCCCATATTTTGAAGTGACTTGTTTACCCATCTTTCTTCCAGACACCTAAGGGCTTTCTCTTGAATCTTTGCTATAAAAAACTGGTAGGTTGTTTGGAAGTTAAGTCCGTGAGAGCGTGGAGGCCTCCCTAAATTGCCATCTGAAGGAATTTCTCACTCCCAAGCCAGCTTCCTCTCTGCTCCCAGCAGTTTAGCAAGAAGACCATGTAGGTGCTACTGACCACTAATTAATGGCTGCTGTTCCTCCTGCTCCAGGTAATGGAGTCTTAGGTTTCTTTTCTCTTGTTCTTTTTTTAAGCTCTTTTTTTTCTTTCTTTATTTTTCTCTTCAGAGTTCTTGCAGATAGTTAGCTCTATGACCTCATTTCTTTGATGGATTCAGTACAAGTTGTTGAAGTTTGGTTTGGCTCCAAGATCTTTGCATGTCATAGGTAAAAATCAGTTTTGTGTGGTCCAGTGTCATTGTCATTTTTTGTATCATTAAATTTCAAATGTATTTATATATATATATATATATATAAATTTATATATATATATATATATATATATATATATATATATATATATTTTTTTTTTTTTTTTTTTTGGTGGAACCAGGGATTGAACTCAGGCCCTTATGCTTGCCAGGGAAGCACTTAATCCACTGAGCCATCTCCCCAGCCCGTATTTATATTTTTATATTTGGATTTCTTGTAGTCAACATGTAGTTACATCTTACTTTTTATCCAACCTGACAATCTTAGGCTTTTAACTGAGATGTTTAAGTCATTTACATTTAATGTATTTAGTAATATACTTCAGTTTAAATTTACTATTTGGTTCTTTGTTTTTTATCTGATCACTTATTTTATTCTTTGTTCTGCTGTTTTGGATTAATTATTTCATAATTTCATTTTATTTCATTTTTGGTAAAATTTGTTTCTAGACATCAATAAAAATTGTGATTTCTATATATGTGTGGTACTAGAGAATGATCCAGAAACCTTCGTGCTGAGCCTTATCTCCAATCCATTTTTATTTCTTGACACAAGCTCACACTACATGGCTAAGAAAAATGTTATTTTGGTATATGAATATTATTTTCTGTGTATAAAGTATAAGCATGCAGGCAGTTCATAATCAGATATCCTGTGTGTCTTTGACATTAAAATTTTATGAAGTGCTAATTGGGAATAAAAGCCTGAGAAGACTCCTCAGAGGCTGATAATAAGAAAAGTTAAAATACTCTGGTTTAAATATACATTGTATATTTCACCATATATGTTGTCTATAATGTATATTTCAATCTGTGCCATTTTCCTTTTGCCTCAAATATTTCCTTTATGATGTTATGCAGTATGATTTTGTCACTTGCAGTTGTGTTTTTAATGTCACTTATCTGAAGAACATCTTTATTTTGCTCTCATGTTTGAAGAATGATTTTGTGGACATAGAGTTCTATGTTGACAGTTTTCCTCTTTTTGCTTACTTCAAAATGCTATTCCACTAGCCATCTGTCATGTTTCTCACGTGAAATTTGTTGCTATTCTGATATTGGCTCTTTGGTTCTCTGATGTCTTTTTCTTAGTCTTTTTTTCAGTTTATATTTTTCTTTTTTTATTAATTTTAATGAGAAAGAAATAATAATGAGATGGTTTCAGAACAGGTTCATAGGACAGTTACAATAATTAATATATTGTGTATCGTTTTCTTCTTAGTAGTTTTTCAGAGGACAAGATGCAGACATGCTATCTTGTCTAAACACTATTAGTACAAATCTTTCTTTTCATTGAACTAAGAGAAAGTAGCTGTATATATATCTTAACTATTTTGTATATACATATACATATATATATTTATTACAAAGCAGTCTTTCATTTATATCCCCCTTTTTGTGTTGTTTTGTCACAGATTGGTTTTCCATTGTCATCCAAATATTGTAGGCACAGTCATTTTAGTGACTATATATATATATATATATATATATATATATATATATATTTCCCCGCTTTGTTCTTTTCTGTTTTCCCACCCCAGTTCTTTCGTACAGTTTCTTCAGTGTGCAGTATCTACTGTACCTCTTGTATCTTATTTGCTCTTTCAGTTTCTTACACTAGGGAGATGTGATGTTCACACTTGTGAGCCTGATTTATTTTACTTATGAGCATGGTCTGCAGTTCCATTTATTTATCTAGAAAAGCCTTGTGTTTCTCCAGTTTTTAATCGTATAAAATATTAATGTCTGCATCTGCTCATTTGTACATTTGTGTCAATTCTGGGAAGTTTTGAATTTTTTTCTCATTATTTTATCCCCCCCAACACACACACACACACACACACACACACACACACACACACTACACATACATACATATATATATATATATATATATAATTCAAGCTAGCTTTATACTTACCATATGCCTGGAAGTCACTCCTGCCTCAGCCTCCTGCATGCTAGGATTACAGGTGTGTGCTACCATGCTAAGCCTCATTACTTTACTTTTTGTTCATATGCTGGATGATTCTCAGCTGTAAATCAGACATTATGAAGTTTTTATTTTTGCATGTGTGGGAAACATTTGTAACTGTTATGTGTGTGTGTATTCTGCATTAAGTTACCATAAAATATTTTTGTTCTTTCCAACCTTGCTTTTGAGATCTGATAACTTATAGTGTTTACTCTAACGCTAATCTCCTCATGGTGCTGAGGCAAGATCTCATGCTGAGAAGAATACTAAGGGCTTTTTGAGTTCATCAGGGAAAGTGTCCTAACTGATCCTTTGGGTATAAACGCAGACTGATAAGAACAACAGCACATGTGCCCGTCCCAGCACACCATGCCACGGAAAGCAGCGCGATACAAAATCGAAAGTGCCTAATCTACAGTTTTCTTTTTCTTTCTTTCTTTCTTTCTTTCTTTCTTTCTTTCTTTCTTTCTTTCTTTCTTTCTTTCTTTCTTTCTTTCTTTCTTTCTTTCGTCTGTCTGTCTGTCTGTCTGTCTTTCTTTCTTTCTTTTTTTTTTTATGTATTTGGTTGTTGCAGGGTCTCACTTTGCACTTGGACTCGTGGTGATCCTCCTGCTTACGGCCTCCCCACCGCTGGAATTGTAGGTCTGTGGCTCTATGCCTGGGTCCTGACTGGCCCAGCGTGCCCTGCGCGGAGGGCCTGGCCCTGCGCCTGATGCCGGGAAGTCGAACTGCTGTCCCTGCTCTTGCCTAAGCAGGTACTGTAGTCCACTGAGCTATCTCGCTGTCCCACCTTAGAGTTTTCTTAAGAAGCTAAGATACTCCTACGTCAACAGCAGTGAACAATAAACTGATACTATCATCCGCATTTTAGAGAAAGTAAAAGTTCAAAGAGGTTAAATGACTTATTCAAGATCAATCAACTTTAAATGCAAGAACCACCATTCGAATCCCATTTAGGTGGATGTTAACCTCATTTTTAAGTCGGCAATTTAATTGGAGAGATGGCAGCTAAATGACATATAACTAATTGGATGTTCAGGGCTTTCTGGGAGAACTTCACTATCTCCCAATTATATTATGTGCATTGTTACAACATCTTCTCATTCTAGCTGAAGCTTGTATCTAGAAAAAGATGTTGAGATAGTAAAGCATCAGCTCCGTGCAGGTGCGGGGCTGGTTTAGGACCTTGGAAGACAGATGATTAGAGAGGTAGAAAAGATTTCTAGGCCTGTTGTGGCTGTTGCTCAGAGCACTTTCTAGGCTCAACGGAGCACCCTAAATGAGTAGCAGTATTTAGTTTCTTTTTGCTTTTTATGTATTTGGTTGTTGCATGGTCTCACTACCCAGCTCGGACTTGGGTTGATCTTCCTGCTTTCAGCTTCCCCAGCTCTGGGATTACGGGCATGCGCCACCACTCCCAGATTCTGGCCAGCTCAGCCTGACCTGGGCGGAGGGGAACTGGTGCGGCATATGGTGCCAGGGATTGAACTGTGGTCCTTGAGCTTGCCTAAGCAGGAGCTCTAGTCCACTAAGCTATCTCGCCAGCCAGCAGTATTTACTTTGAGCATGGCCTAAGGGAGGGAAAGCACTATAAATGCAAACCACGGTACAGACAACTTCTCCCTTAATTCAAAGGGTAAGGATAGGATAAAATCATAACCAGACATATTTTTGATTTTTTTAAAATTTGCTTTTAGTCTGGAATCCCCTGTGTGGCATCCTCTTTTGCCTATTCCAAATGCTTTAGCGGCATTGTGCGTGTCAGTCTCCTACCCTTTTATAGTGGGATGAATGAAGCTCACAGAGCCAGTAGGGAGCTTTCCCACCAATTACCATGCAAGTGCAGAGGTACATAAATACTTTATTTGAGATGCTTAACTGCAGAAGATGTAAGAATATTTTGACGGCCACCCGTGAACATCTTTCTTCCTCCTGTGCAAGAGACTGTGATGTGGTCAGTATCTTGCATGAGCCGCACCTGAAAGATAGTGACCACATGTAATAAGCTTCCTGAAATCATTCCTGATGCTAACATAAATTTTGTTTTACAGATCAGATAATTATATTATGTTTTTAGATTAATATCTTAGCTTCAGTTGCCCCCAAAACAGATTCCATCAAGGGTTCAAGCAAGGCCCTTCCAGTGCAATAATCATGGGAAACAGTTGTGTGGAGAAAGAGAAGAGAGACAAGAATGGGAGGACAGGAAGAAAGTCTTGCTGTGGTGTGTAGCTGGAGCAGTGTCTCTATGGGAAACCTTGAGGGCCAATGTTAAAGTGTATCTGCATTAGAAGAGAAGGCATGTGGGGGTTGTATACATTTTATTCTTTTAATCACTTATGGAGGTTTAATCTCAAGGGCTATTAATTCTCTGCAATTGTGGCCTGGCTTTGGAAGAGCTCAGGAAGCCAGAGATAGCAGGATTAAGGTGAGAAGTTATGAGCTAGAGTGAAAGGGTAGAAGTAGAGCAAAGGAGAGGCCTGCAGCAGGTTCACTGTGATGAGTTTCATCACCTGGAAGAGAGTGCTAGATGAATTCAGTGTTTCTGAAGGCAGGCCAAATAGCCCAGTGGATTAAAACCCCTGTTTAGGCAGATTCAGGGGCCAGGAATTGATCCTGGTCCTGCCCCCAGAGCACACTGAGACTGGGCATAGTTCTGTGTGCCTGTAATCTCAGTACTTGGGAGGCTATAAACAGGAAGATGACTATGAGTCTGATCTATACAGTGAGAACCTGAACACCCTGTACACCCTGTCCTAAATACGAAAAAAAAAAAAAAAAAGAATTCTTATGTTTCTGAAATGGTCTCAGGTCTCTTCCACATTAGGGCTTTGCAAAAATGGTAGTAATACCTCCCTGTCATGAAAGGACTCTGTTGCCACCAGGTGATGTAGGAGGCTGACTTTTGGATGGCTAGACAGAGTCTTGGCAACTTGTTGGCAGAGAAACAGCAACTATTGTGAAGATCAGAGGAGCCTTCGTTGTGGGATACCTTATTACTGTTTATGTACTGACACCTACTTTTTCATGAGTGTCCTTGCTATGGGTTATGTCATGCTTGATGTGACCTAAGTAGTGTGCCTTCTAGAATCTGGCTCCAGTTCAATCTCCTATCAGTCATTTTCTCTGCAGCAATTGTGCTGGCTGTAGAGCTGGAGCCCTTTCAGCACAAGTGGGAAGACTTAGAAGCTTCTAGATAGGTATAAATCTTTAAAAATGTAGGAAAACAGCACAAAGTAAAAGAGAAAGTCTAGGACTATAATTTTTGTCCAGTATAGATTTTGCTTCATCTTTCATTCTTTATTCACCCAATTGTATGACAATAAAATATGAAGGCAGTTGGAAGTCATGATAGAAAGAGAGAGAGAGAGAGAGAGAGAGAGAGAGAGAGAGAGAGGAAGGAAAGAAGGAAGGAAAGAAGGAAGAAAAAATCAATTCAGTGCATGAAGAATGTGGTGATTGAAAAGGAGGATTATGCTGTAACTGGGGACCAATCCCACTTCTTTTTGGGTCTCAAGTCATCCATAGAGGGACATGGGGTCCTGTAGAAAGAATTCAACATTACCATATTCAAGATGAACATGTCATCAGCTCACTTTTCATAGATATTCTTCATTAAGGCTCCAAAATTGAAAGTCAACTGGGGAAGTGGGCTTATAGAACATGTTCTCTTTACTTTTTTTGTTGCAGACACTGCAGCCCACAGGATCTTTCAGAGCAGGACAAATCTGAGAAAATTTGGTATAGAGAATAACAGTTGGGGTGCATTGTTTAAAAGCTGTTCAGTCTTTGCTAACTTTGCTGGGTGGACTTGGTTTTGAAGCACCCACTGTATCCCAGGGACATTTTCAGACACCTACACTACAACAATGAACAGGAAAGTCAGTGCAAATTCTTTTGGAACTTGTATTCTGGTCACACAGGCAGAGCTAAATAATAATGATAGTTAGACCTCATTTTCTGTCCTTAGTGACCTCCATCATCTGAAATAGAGTTAAGCCCATCTCAGGTGAGAGTCGAATGACCAAAGATGCAACTGATGAAAAAGTCTTAAAGCAGTTTATCGTTACTTCCTGTGTATTTTCCTTATGAGACGAGGCTGGATTCAGAAGATCCAGCTCAAGGGAGTGCCTTGGATTTTGGTAGCTAGAGTCAATAGAGCTCTCCAAGAGTCTGGCCCAGGACTGGGCAAGCTCCTATGCTCTGGACAGAGTTCCTGTGGCAAGGTTTTCAAGGATGTTTGGAAGTCTTCATTCATTTTTGCCTTGTATGTAAGGAAGTGAAAAGAGGCTCTGGGCCTAAGTTTCATCAGTCAACTGAAGCTCCCTGCTGCTCCTTTACTTCAAGGGCCCGAGAGCAATGCCTGCAGTGCCCAGTAGTGTCCGGATGTGCCTCCAGATTCAGACATTACTCTCCCTGTTTTTGCTGCTTTTCATTTCCTTTTCTTGTCTGCTAGGCTTTTGAAATACATATTGCAGCCACTTGTTGCCCTGTTTTCTAAGCTGCCTTGAACTGCTGCCAGAGGCTGTTGCCAGAGGAGCTAATGACTAAGTCACTCTCTTTTCAGCCTCTGGCAAAACTGGGAATTCACTTGAAGATGGGGGCAGCAAAGGCCCAGCCATCCTGAACCAATCAGGAAACCACAATAAAGTGCTGACCAGGGAGTCAGTCGCTCACCCTCAAAGCCCTGCACTGAGCTCAGCTTGGAGGTGACAGCCAGGCTGGGGATGCTCTGGTTTGCTCCTGCAGAACCACATCAGAGGCAGAGACTCAGGAAAAAAGGCTGGCTCGGCAGCCTTGGGGGTAGAGGTGGAACCCAGGGTCAGCAGGGAAGACGAGCTCACTGTGTTTCTGAGCCAGGGAAGACTAGAGAAGAGCATAGTAACATCAGACATGAGTTAAATCAGGAAATAACAGGTAAGGCAGATTATGAACGATGATGATAAGTAATAGCTCGCACCAACTGAGAACTTACCATGTGTTGTGTTCAAACATTTCCAAACTACTACCCCTTTCAGTCTTTTCAGGGACCCCATGAGGTAACTCTATGATTGTTCTTGTGTTCAAAGGAGAGAACTTAGTCATAGAGAGGTTTAGTTGCGTGGGGCCTGATTTGGCCTTCTTGATTCTTGATTTGGTAGACAAATTCTTTTCATTTGTCATCCTGCATACTGTGTACTTTTCTAAGATGATCACACTATCAGGTTGTGTTTAGCAACTATACTAGGAGCTTAGAATAGGGTATTTCTTTTTTTTTTTTTTTTGGCGGAACCAGGGATTGAACTCAAGCCCTTGCACTTGCCAGGGAAGCGCTTATTCCACTGACCCATCTCCCCGGCCCCCCTAGAATAGGGTAGACACAAAGCAATCATGGCCTTTCTCTGACTGAGTCCATTGGTCAAACACTATTATTGTTAGCCATGCATTTTGACATGTTCCTGTGTTGGCCTCTGTGTTGCAGTATTTGTGAATATTTGTGTTGCTCCCAGGCTGGTCCTTATTTCTTGATCATCTTTCACGGTCATCTCTCCATTAGGTACGCTGCTACTTAGAATGTGCTTCCCTCGTTCTCTTAGGTCTTGACTATCTTTCATACATCTGCTACCATTACAAGTGTTGCCCAGCTTCCTAAAACTTTCAATTAGATTTCCAAACATGTTTCTTCTTCCTTCTCTAAACTGGGGGTGAATGGAGGGGTGAGAATTTTGCCTCTTACTTTTTGGTTGCTTCATTGTGATTGCTCAGAACTGTCCATATCTTGTCCCTCTCTCGCAGAATTGTAAGTGTTTTAAAATAGGTTATGGGTTATGGCAACAATTTTGTAAAGAGAATGATGTAGCACTGTCGTTTCAAAGGCAGCCCACCAATCCCCAGAATGGGATTCCCATCCTTCTAGAATCTCATCCTCCTGAGGGTGAGCAGATCCCCAGGCTTGCGCCTAACACATAGAATTAGCAACACTGATGAGTGGTCTCTTCCATGATTGAGTTTTAGAAGATTGTGAATTTTATCTTGCTGGGCTTTGCTGACTTTGAAGCACAGAGCTGTGCTGAGGCCTCCCTGGAGATGAACTGAGTTGAAGTGACAGTTGGTAAGAACCGTGGGTTCTGAACCAACATTACAGTGCTTGTGGGATAAAATTCTTCTGTGGATCCCATAAGGCACGAAGCAGATCCTTCCACAATCTCTCTTCAGATAAATCCTCAGCCCTACTGGACCATTTAAAAAAATATTTATTTATTATTTATTTGGTATAGGATCTTTCTTTGCAGCTCAGATTTGTAGTGATCCTCCTGTCTCAGCCTCCCCAGCACTGAGGTTACAGGTATGTGGCACCAGGCCCAGTTCCAGTGGCCAGCTGGGTGCAGGACCAGCACTTGGATTGAACTCAGATCCTTGTGCTTGCCAGGCAGGCACTTAGATTGCTGAGCTATCTCCCCAGCTCTTGGTTAAACTTTTGATTGTATTGTGAAATGTCCTAAAACAGGAGATCTGTCTAAAGTACAGCAAGTTCCTGACAAACAGAAATTATGAGATGATAAATTATGCTATTTTAACCCATACGATTTGCAGTAATTCACAATGCACTGGTAAGTACATACTATAGTGGCTGTTCAGACAGTTGTTTGGAAAGACTTGTATTTGAATGAAAGCCAGAATGAAAAGAAGCTCAAAAAGTAAGTGGTAATATTCCAGATGAGAGAAATGAATGACAAACGGCTTCATTCATGAAAGGTTTATGTAAGCATCCCAGACAAAGCTGGAGAAGAGCACAAGGAAGTAGACAAGGAAAGAGTTAAAGAAGATTGTCCTGCATCTGACATGAGGCTAAATGAAAAGACAGGATGAAAGGAATCATGGGACAGTGAGGGCACCTTTATTAAAATGAAGAGGAACTTAAAAAGGGAAGATGCTACCTTCATACCAGAAAACTTTGATTTTTTTTTTTTTATCATATTCTCATGTTATCTGCTGAAAGGAAGACAGAGGAAAGAATAGTTGGCATATCTATTACCTCAGATATGTGCAATTTTTCTGTGTTGTAATATTTAAAATCCTCTCTGTTACATACATTGGAAGGTTTTATTGACCATTGATGACCAGAGTTATCCAGTTGTACTGGTAAGTCACCACACTCTATGATGCACTGGGCCTCAGGACCTCTGTGGGAGTGGTTTTATTGCCATCCACATTTTACAGGTAAGTGGTAAAAATGTTCAGAGAGATTAAGTTGCTAATTATTTGCTGAAGTTCATCAGTTCAGAAATAGTGGAATTTGGAAATGAACCCAGGTCTTGGTGTCACATTTTGCTGATGTTCTGGTGGATTTCATAGCTCAGACCATGGGGGACAGGTACCCTTTGCAAGTGTTGCGTGATTCTGCATCCAAAGTACCTTGGGGACTATTATGGAAGACATGAAGGGTCTAACCTTAGGTGAAGGAAGTGGTCTACCCTAGAAGCTAGAAGTGGGCAGATATAGACTAAAAACAAGAAGATTAATCAAACAGCTTTCTTAGATCAGACATGTAGCAGAACAGAAGAGTTGAGGGTCTGCTCTGTTGGTATGAAAATTTTACTAAAAACGATGCCAGGATTTTCTGAGGAAGAGTGATGGTATGTTCACTTGTCTCCTTGTCAGGGAAGGTGAAATCCTGGGATACTAAGAAACAGTTTCCATGTGATACTATAAGAACCCCGGCAGCAACTGTGCTTCTTTGACTTTCCAGTCTCAGTGTGTCACTCTGCTTTGCACTTAACAGTTAGTTTATAAATATGTGTTGAATGAGTACATGGGTAAAAGCGAGACTGTGTATGGTCTTTGATCAATCTCTTTTCAGTCTCTTGGATAAACAAACATTCTAAAGACTACCAAAAGTGAGACAGCGTGCACACATCTCAGGAACTGAAGGCCCCAGAGGCCCGCAGTCCACACATCCTCCTTCTCCTCTCTTGGCTGCACTCTCTAGTTACAGAGCAAGCCACCTCCTCTCCTCCTCCCCCTTCAGGGAAGTGGGAGGCCAGCTCCAACGGCCTTGGCCCAGGGTTGCTTGTATAATTAATGTGGGATTTTTTCCTCCTGTAGTAAAAAATGACCTTGTCAAACCAGAGACAACAAAATCTTGGTTACTGAGCGATTGGGGGCTCCCTGCTGGGATGGCATCCTGGGCCCTGCAAAGAAAAATCTAATAAAATCGGTGTCAGGGGCTCCCTGGGTGCCAGGTCCCCTGCCGCCTGACCCCATGATCCCAATTTATTAGCCAAGCCCAAGCAAGCAGACAAACCTCTCTGGCTCCAGACAGGAGACTTCCAAGCGGGAGCTAATGTGGGGGCTGGGTCCAGGTTTCAGCAGAAATGACAAGGGAAATGACAGGAGGTGCCAGCCTGACCAGGGAGCCCAGGGAAGCCCTATTCAGAGGCCACTGCTGCCTTGACAGGGCTGGTTTAACTTGGTGGAGGAATGGTGTTCGGGTGGCCCGTGGGGAACCTGTGGTTTCTTTTTTCCCTTTTTATTCCTTTGCACTGTTATTAGCAGGGCCATGGACTGTCTGCCTTGCATGAGCTGTGTTCCTAGAGTCAGCAGGAGTCAGTAGAGAATAGCCAAACGTCTGCACGGAGTTTTCATTTTGTGAATTGAGCACTAATTCATCTGCAAAGGGGTATTAAGTGTGTAGTCACTATTCTCCCCTGCAACTGAAACTCTCTGTGATGGGAGCACTGATTAACACTGCTCGTGAACTTCCTCTCCTCTTGTTAGGTGAATGGTCTGAGGGCAGTCATTTGGCTTTTTCACCTGTAAAATGGAATAGCAAGACTGTTCTCATATGGCGAGGATTATAATTTAGGAAAAAGAAAAAGAGCCTCACCAAAACAACAATCTTTCTCTACAATGGAAAAAAATAGGAAAACAATAAGTAAGAGTCCATTCCAAATTGTGATCAAAACACTGAGGTAGAGGAAGTAGTTTAACAAAGACTCCATAAAACTAATGAAGAAAATGTTTAAAATGCCATCAATGAATGTAAACTGTAGTCTGAAGACTTGAAGGAACATGTACACTTATGGGGCTTGTCTTAATGTTTAAAGTTATCAATTATTTTCAAAGAATATTGTGGATTCAAGGCAAAGACAACTAAAATTCCAGCTAGACACATTTAAGCATCTAGAAATTAGAAAAAGGCATAAAAAATGAGTATGGGTAGAGGGGTACAAAAGTGAGTGAGTTTTTACAAGAAAAAAAAAGAGAAGACACCTAGTATGTCAAATAGTAAGACATTTTACAAATTAAGAGACAGAAAAGCAATACAACCACAATCCTCATCACTGATAAACTGGTTAGTGCTCTCAGGGACATACATCTATACCTGAGCAGATGAAATCTATCTGTCCTGAGTGATGAAAAATCTGACACTGTACAGATTCCGAAGGACATCCTTCCACTATAAAGAAGAGTATCCAGGTGGATTTAAAACAAAAATATGAACAGTTACATTTTACAGTTAATCCAAAGAAATAGCAATATCATCTAGGAATATGGAGGCATTTCTTAAATGTATTTCAAAAACATAAATTATTGTCATCAAAATTAATAAATCTTGATCACAAACACTGAATATATGATTAATAGGGGTTGACAGTTGAAAGAAAAATACTAGGAAGTTATTTGCAGTTTTTAAAGCTGACAGTGGGCTAATATCTAGAATATAGGAGAAATTTCTAGAACTCATCAAAAAACACTATAGAGGCTAAAGGCATGGGTAAGCAGGGCACAGAAGAGTTATTCCTAATGATCAGTGCATATCTGATGAGCTGCTGAAAGTCATTAGTAAGCAAAAAGATAGGAGTAAAGAAGCCATGAGATACCACATTATCCTATCCTATTGGCAAAAACTATGACAGTTAGGTGATTGTGGTGGGATTAGTATAAACAAAATTCTTTTGCTATGAACTGTAACATAAGTCTATAGACTATGAAGGCCAATCAGGACAAAGGCCTAGATCTGCAGTATGGTCTAATGATTCTTCCATATACCTTATGAGGCTGAAATTCTACTCTATTTTTTTTACATGTATGTGATAGTGTCTAGCACAGGTCCACAGGAGATGTTCAACACAGTATCATTCGAAGCAAGTGTGGTCACGCTGTAGCCCATGGGCCCAAACTAGACACACACCTGAAATTTTCACATTGACTGTGACCGTTTTGATGCTGTGACAGCAGAGTTGAAGGCATGCAACAAACATCTTGACATTCACAAAGCAAAAAGTATTTGCTACCTGGCTCTTTATAGAAAATGTTTGTTGATTCCTGGTTTAAAGCATCAAAGAAACTATGAGCAACATTCCCCCCATTGCTAAGGGGAAAGCTAAATAAACTATAACAGACTGTTCTACAGAATAGTATATTGCTATTAAAAGTCAGATGGTGAGTTGCATACTCACAAATATGGAAATATCTTGTAAAACAATAAGACAGGAAGAAAGAGAACCAAGCATATGACACTAAAGTGATTCCATAAAATTAAACATGACTACATAACACTACTGCAATGTTTTGCAAAAATATTAACAAGATCATGATACCATACCAAAGACATCATAATTTCTAAGATCAGGAGTTGGAGCACAGGAATAAGACACATTGGAAGGTCCTTGCTTGAGTCTAATGACAGAAATATTCTATGAAATAATAAGAAGCATGATTTACTCGTGTCTTTTTGCCTGGGATCCAAGAAAATAAGTGTGGGAGGTGCTAAGCACAGTGCTCAATGTACTATGAATTTTCCTTGTCATTCTCACTGTCCATTGCTGTTTGTCCTCTAAATTTAAAATCCTCATTGTGAAGCTAAATTCAATGGAAAGGTCATGGTTAAGATTCACTGGAGGTATCAGTGAGCCCAGAATAACTGCCAGGCAGTAACCCTCCTTAGGGAAACCTCTTAGAGATCAAAAGGAGTTCAACTTATGGCTAAAATCCACAGACTGATAGAGGTGGACAACAGGGCTTATTTACAATCTAGGCATTTTCTCAGCTCACCAAGTGTCTCTAGTTCTTTGCCTTCCAGATTGCATGGCCTGATTTTCCTTTTGGTTAGTAGGCATCACGTGACTCCTGTTCACTAGTGTAAGGGCTGCATGTTTTCTGTAGGATGGAGATCAATGGCTTTTCCTGGGCCAGATTTCTATTTCTCACTGGCAGAGAGTGTAGCTATAGTTGAATGGTGCTGCTCCCTTCCCTAGGATTACACTGACCAGAGCCCTCTGAAGTCTCCTGAGCGTATGCTAAGATGAAGTCACTCAGCTATCATTGCAGCATAACCTAGATCTTGACTGATACATGTTCCACATCCTCAAAAATATCTGAATACTAATACATGGAATGATCCTCAGATGCCATGCAATGAGTTTTATCATGATCACTGTAGGTGAGTGTCTAGATGACGAAGCCTAATTCCAGTGAGGAAGAGTCCATCTCCCACAACAGCATCTATATCGTCTTTACTCACTTCCTATTGTTATTGGGATCCCACTGTTTCTAGAGATAGATTTTGCACCTTTAACTTCCAACATCTGTATGATCTCTGTCCTTATCCTCATTCATGTGATAATCTTTCAGACAGGGGAGTACAGTAGGCAGAATAAGGCCTCCCAAAGATGTCGTATCCCATTCCACAGAACCTCTAGACTTTACAGAGGTGATTACATTGGTGATCTTGAGATGGAATTACTTGAACTGTCTCATCATAATCACCAGTTCTTTATCGAGGAGGCAGGAAAGGATGTGATAGCAGAAGCAGAGGTTGGAAGCAGTTGTTGCTGGAGGAGATCTGGAGTAGGGGAGCTCAGGATTAGTATTCAGATATTTTTGAGGATGTGGAACATGTATCAGTCAAGATTTAGCCTCTGGAAGCTGGAACAGGCAAGGAAAGGGTCTCCATTAGACACTGGGTTCTCTATCAGAGCTTTCCTGCCAACACTTTGACCTTACTCCAAGAAGACCCTTTTCTGCCGTCTTCTCCACAATTACAAATTTATGTCATTTTATTTTTATATTATTATTAGTAGTAGTTGTAGTAGTAGTAATAGTATTTTTATTTAGTACAGGGTGTACAGGGTCTCACTGCACAGATCGGACTCATAGTGATTCTCCTGTTTTCAGCCTCCCAAAAGTTCAAGTGACAGGATCTCTGAAATTGAAAACTTCTGTTTGACCTGACTTGCCCTGACCTTAGCCCAGTCTGTACCAACCTAGCTCCTCAGCTAATGCAACTACTATAAACCAGTGGTAACCAACAGGTTTCTCTGTTAACATATGTCCCTGACAATTTAAAAACCTGGTTTGACTCTCCAATTTGTGAAAACTAGGGTTCTTAGAATTTTGACTTTGTTTTTGTTTGAGTAGTGACTTAACAAGTTAGCATGGCCTGGAGCTAATCACCATATGAGCCAAAGGAATAGAGAATCTCTAAGCAGCTCAGACTCTAGATAATTCTTTTCATATTTGATATCACTGCCATTTAGCTCTTCCAAATGCCATAGTTGTTTACTTAAATTATGAAGAATTAAGCATAGAGTTTTAGCAATTCCTTCAGCTCACCAAGTCTGAGTCAATTAACTCAATTGTGTAATTTGGTCAGAACAAACTGCATTTAACAACCTATATTTCAGAACTCAATGAGAAGTCAAGAGTTGGACAAAATATCTTATAGGATAGAAAGTCCCTTTTTCTTAGGGTCAAATCCTATGAATATAATTTTTTTTTATTGATTGACATGTATCACTCCCATTGCTAAGAACCATCATATATTGCTTTACTCAATGATTAAAGCAGTTATATGAAAAAAAGAGTAACATTATGACTGTTTTGAAGATGGTAACATGGCACTAATGGATGCATAAACAGGGACTGGCCAGACAGCTTAGCGGACCAAAGCACCTGCTTAGGCAGGCACAGGGATGGGGTTTGATAGCCAGAATGCCATTCAGGTCCTGCCCCCAGGGAGCACTGAGATGAGACTGGGTATAGTGACATGTGCCTATAATTCCTCCAGCTTGGGAGGCTAAAAACAAGATAATCACTATGAGTCTGATTTACACAATGAGACCCTGTAAATCCTGTCGATTCTGTACTAAAAATACATTTTTTAAAAAAGGGGGATGCCTAAACAACTTGCCCAATTTTCAGAGCTAATGAATGAAGGAGCTAGGTGGAACCCTGGCAGTCTGACACTGAGATAGTGTCTCCAATTGCAGTGTCGCCAATAAAGCTGTCTTTAGGGCGCTCCCAGACCTGTAGTTAAGATTTGTCTGATTCCAGGCCCAGAGGCCATCTGGAGCGAGCTGACACTGTCTTCCGAAATGAAAGGACTTGTCAGCTCATTTCTGATGGATCAAATTTCTTAGAGTAAGTACTGAACATTTTCCATTTGCTGAGTGATTTTATCATGCCTCCCTGGGCTGGAATCTGGAGGACAGAGAGGAAGCAGGTTTCATGGTTAAAGCCTGAGAAATACCTCTTGGGCAGTCATGGGTGAAGGGTTAGTAATGGGTGACTTCAGCTTCTATTTGTGCTCACCTAGCACA
>PVKA01001696.1:118962-140016 GCA_004027165.1 Ctenomys sociabilis
AGAGAGAGAGAGAGAGAGAGAGAGAGAGAGAGAGAGAGAGAGAGAGGCATAAATCTGCCTTGTTGTGCTTTGCCTGGGAAGCTATTCCCTCTGGTCTGGAAGCATGGAAATGAGTAAGTGATGAGTGTCAAAAGTTGGCTGAACATCATTCCACCGGACAGACATGTGGGCCCCCTGAGGGGGGATTGTCTTTTGGGTAGAAATCATCTATACCCAATTTAAAGCTTGCATCAGCCATGAAGCATATAAAAATACTCAGCATCATTAGTCATTGGGAAAGTGTAAATCAAAACCACAGTGAGATACCACTTCACACCCACGCAGATATCTAAAACAAACAAAAAAAAAATACAGACGATCACAAGTGCTGGTGAGAAGGCAGTGAGCCTGGAGCCCTCACGCACTACTAATAGGAACATAAAGTGATGCAGCCACTTTGGAAAACACTCTGGCCATTCCCCAAATGCTCAACGGAGATGGAGCAACCTCGCTCCTATGTATATATACAGGACAATCAAGATCGACTATTTAGGCACAGTCTCTCCAACAACCTCAGCTCTCCAATGATCAAGGTCTCCCAGTTCTCCTTCCTTCTACTGATTTGTCTTCCCATCAGTGGACACAATATCTGACACCTGTAATTTAAAGGAAGAGAGATTTATTGTGTGCATGGTTCAGTCTCTGCTCAACTGGCTCTGAGGCAGAACCATTATAGTGGGAAACAACTGCATGTTCCATAGTGGTTGGAAGGCAGAGCACAGGGGAATAGTGCTATCCAGAGCTACATCTGGGACTGGGGAGATGGCTCAATGGTATAAGCACTTCCCTGGCAAGCACAGGGGCCTGAGTTAAATCCCTGGTTCCACCTAAAACAACCTCAACAACAACAACAACAACAAAACAGAGCATACTTTGTAGCCCAAACTGGTCTCCCACTTGCAAGGTAATCCTCCTGCCTCAGTGCTGGGATTACAGGCATGTACCACCAAGCCCAGCCATGTATCTTGTTTGCAGTTATCAATTTCAGGTAGAATTTTTATAGTTAGCTAAAAGTCAGTTCTAAGAAATCCTTCATAATTGTCTGTCTTTACTCACAGGCAGGGTTAAAATTCAGTCTCAGGAGAATTCTGGGTCTCTGAGTAATCAGATAGAAAGTATCAGAGCATAGGTGGGAGTGTCCTAAAGTTTCACATGCTAATGTAATTGGCTGATACAACAATTTATACTTTTCAAACATTTCTCCATTACAGTTACCTTTGATTTTGATCAAATTAGTTTATTTTTCTTTACTACTTAAAAGTATTTCTAAGATTTCTTATTCCCATTTTGTACTTCTGTGTATCTCATAAATATTTTAGATTTAGTTATTTAGCAGATTTAAATAGGCTTCTACAGTATTTTATAATTATCATCCTTTGGGTTTGTTTAATATGCAGCCTATTTCAGTCTTTTTCGGGGGGTAATCTAGTAGATTTTATTGATTTGTTGTTTTGTTCTTCGGAAGTTATGTGCTATCGATTATTTTTATGACCACCATTGACGCTGATACTATGGATACTTTTCTTAACAAAGTTTAGGAGTAGGCAAACTCATCTCCTTTCTTAGTCTCAAATCTAAAATTCTTTAATTTGATTCTTCTTACTCTCTAATTTATATTTCCAATACCTTATTCTCCCATTGTCAGCTCTCCATTAAATAATGCATCATTATTTCAATTATTACTTATAGTGTATCTTTTAAAAAATGTATCATTGTATTTACTATTACTTTCTTACATTGCTTCTTGTATGCACTTCCTTTTGAATCAATTTTCCTTTTTGAAAAAGTATATTCTGGTTGAAAAAAGAAACTGTTTTGAATTGCACTAAATACATCATCTTCTTCTATAATTGTCTCCGCAATTTGACAGAATATGTATTATTATCTTCATTTCAGAATGAGAAAAGAAAGACACAGAGAGGAAAGTGGCATATTTATACAAAATCAAAGAACTGGTATAACTCAGATGTAGCCAGATGTTCTGGTCAAATACATATTTGGGTGGCTGCTAAGGAAACAAAGTCAAACATAAATATCTTGGGCTAATTATGAAAAAAATAGTGAAATACAGAGTACTTGTAGGCAGATTATGGTGCTCGAACTTAAGTCATTTGTATAAGAACCCATCTATTATCTCTAAAAATTATCTCAACAGAGTTTTAAAACTCTGTTGGACTTGGATACAAGTGAATGTGGAACAAGGAAGGATTCCATGATTTAGGAAGATCATGGCTTTCCTCTTCCCAAATATCTGAGGGTTGCACCATGAGAGAAAGTATTTGGGGGATAATCTCTTAAAATTTATAGCTTCATAGGTTTTTGTTTTAAATCCCCAAAATATATGTGAGTCAGTGTTTAAAGAGAGAGAGAGAGAGAAAGAGAGAGAGGTTGGTAATATTTGTAAGGGTGATATTATAAAATTCACAAGGAACAGGACAGACACTGTACTAGTTCATCAGCAGTCATTACCTTTGTTGGTGTTTGACTGATTATGAATTGGAACTCTTAGTAATAAAACTAATTTTCAAAAGCCACCCAAATTTTATGCTATGCAAGCAGTTCACACACAAAACAACACTGATTGTTAGACATGTAGCACTCAAGATGATTCGCTCAATCTGTCCGTGGATTCCACACTTCTCACAGACATGAGACTCACTTTCACAATTAAAGCTAAATCATTAAAATTACAGCTGATTGGTGGTGACACATTTTGCAGTTCAAACCCTTGTAAAAACAAAACTTATCATCATTAGAACAGTGACAAAGTGCTAAAACACCCACACCAGCCCTCCATTCTTTCTGGAATGCAATTTAATAAGTTGACACCGGTTTTGTGGACAAGTTTTTCAGTAGACTATCAGCTTTGGTGACTACTTACCTCAGCCACAATCAAGCAAATATTTTATTTCTCTCAACAACACAATGTATTTATTTTTAAAGGACTTTCACATTGAAAAGTCAGGGTAGAGCTACCTGCGGCACACAGCCTTTGGGTGACGTGAGAACTCCGGAGTGAAGAGGGCTCCCATCACAGGGATGCCAAGCCACATTCGGGGTCTACTGCAGGCCAACTGTCTGATCTGACTGCATGACTCAGTGTGCTTTTTATTATCTCCGAAATGAAATCATAATACTTAATCCTAATACTATTAAGAGGGTTCAAGAAGTGCAAAAGAAGTTCATAGTGCCTGTCGGTTACCACTGGTTTATAGTAGTTGCATTAGCTGAGGAGCTAGGTTGGTACAGACTGGGCTAAGGTCAGGTCAAACAGAAGTTTTCAATTTCAGAGATCCTGTCACTTGAACTTTTTTGAGAGCAATCAACTTGCTTTCAGTGTACTATTGCTGCTAGAGATGGAGGGTGGTGATTCAAAAAATCTCGACAAAACAATCAACCAACCAGTCACACTATTAAATTTATACAAAGAAATAAATGAATTAGCCATATGTTCCAGCCAATTTCACTTCACCATAATACCACTTTGAGCAATCTGATGTTCACATTAGACATTTGTGTCTTCATCAATGTCTGTATTATCTGTATGTACCTCACTGATGCTTTATCTACCTAACTGGCATTTTAAAATATTCATTTTGCCAAGTGTCATAGTTTGCATTTAAATGTCCACCCCAAAGTCTCATAAAACAATGAGGGGTGGGCTTGTTTGAAGGTTGTTAAGTATAGATTTGTGATTGATTCGTGATCCAACACTCACAACATTAAGGATGTGAGTGCTACCACTGTTCTAGGATGGGTAGCCTGTATACAATATAAAGAACAGAACAGATGTTTGTTCTTCACATCCCATGCTTGATTTTGCTGTCTTCCACCACCATGACTATTGCCCTCTGCCATGTGCCACCCTGCCTTGGATCCAGCTGACTCTGGATGGACAACTGTAAAACTATAAGCTGAACAAACTTTTCCTTCCCTTCATTTTTGGTATCAGATATTTTGCCTCAGCAGTGAGATAACAAGTGTTGCACAATATACAGTAGGCTATCACTGCAAATATTATGGCCATATCAGTCTGTTAGTACATGCAAATCATTTTCACTATTGTTAATGATTACATAATAATCTTATTTTGGTCATCTGAGTTGTCACCTAGAATTTGTAATTTTCTGTAGTTTGGTAAACAAGAAAGTTTCAAGTGGAATCAACTACAAAATCTCTATTTTTTTGATTCAATATTTCAATGTGCCCCCCTGGGGCACATTGAGACAACAATTGAGACTGGGCATGGTGGTGCATGCCTGTGATCCCAGCGCTTAGGAGGCTGAAAACAGGAGCAGGACTACAAGTAGTGAGACCTGTACTAAACATATATTAGAGAACATGAGAAAAATGAAGGAAACCATGAGTGATTAACAGAGGAAAAAATAGAATCTGTGAGAGGGATTCAAACAAATATCCAAGAAATTAAAAATTCTGTTGAAAGCCAGCAAAACCACTTGAACAAAACTGTAGATAAACTTTCATATTTTGAAGACAGGATTGTCGCCATGACAATCCTTTCATTCCATGAAAGGAACGGTGTCCTAAAAATAAAAAGGGGTCTGGAAAAAAACAATTTAAGACTCCAAGATGATGCAAAGAAAAATAACATAAAACAGATTGGAGTCAATGTATAACAGATACTGTAAAATGGAAACAAATTGTTCATGTTTATATCTGGCAGCCTGAATAACTAATTTGAAGGTAACATCATGCAACAAAGCAACCACTGCTGAATTTCTATTACTTCATTTAATGAAATTTTGTATTGTTTACTATTTTGATACAAAGGAGTAAGGAAGAATGGGAAAAGGGAAAAAAAGAAAACCCATTATATTTTCAGTGTTCTTTTAATCTAATTGAAAAGGAAAAATTTTTGCTAATATCAAATAGAAAATGCCCATATCTTTTACTATGATAACTATTTTATTGCTCAGTAGAATAAGTGCTTGCCTGGCAAACTCAAGTGCCTGAGTTCAATCGCTGGTTCTACCAAAACAAAAAACCTAAAGTTAATGAAATCCAATATGTTAACAATTATTTTTCTCCTATCTTTTTTCCATAAAATAAAAATAATGATTTCTTATTTTTATGTAAATAACATCTTCAACAGCATGAGAACAAATTGTACCTTATTTATTTAAGCACATTATAAATACCCAAAAAGTTCCTCTGGGAAAATTCAGTAGGGCGATAGCCAGCTTGAACATATACTTGTAAGTGAAATAAACCAGACACACATGTGCAAATATTGTATACTCTCCCTTATATAACAAGTCAAAAGAAGAAATACAAATAGAAATGTACAACAACAACTAAAAAGAATTGAGTCAGATAGTTAGGGCAAACTGAATGGCATATGCTGCAGGGTACTAATCAGCTTTTCTTCTGGATGGTTAACAACCTAAGTTCATAGATCAAAATTGGAGAAATAGAAGACCCTCAAGGCCAGCCAACATTTTGACCCTAGCCTTTCAAGGTCAGCGAAGACTCAGGACATAGGTGAACCTGTACTGCAACATCATGAAACTCAGTTGTGCCCCAAATTTTCTAATCTAGGGGATTATGGAGCCACAGAGTAAGGAGACTGATGATCTATAGTGTGCCTGGGGAGAGTCACATGGAGAGAAAACTTTCTCTCAGGCTCTCAGAGAGCAAACTGGTCAAGCATTGGCTGTGACTCATCTATATGGATGACACAGAGAAAGGATCTACAGAGTAAGGTACAGGATTACAAGATAAACCCTGAGGGGACTTCACTGACCTCATCAGAAACAAAAGCTACATCTTGTGGTATATAGGTCTTGCTCTATCTCGGTCTTAACCATCCAGCAGAAAAGTATAAAAATGAGATATATAACGTGGGGCCATAATAATAAGTTGAGCTGTAAATGGCTATAGTCAACAACTTCTTCAGATAACTCACTATTGTGGAATGCTGGACTGTGTTGGATTGTGTCGCTGAGTTCAGGCACCTAAATTGGTTTAGTGACAATGGAGTGCCCATCTTTGACAGGTGTAGACAAAAAAAGGGGTATACAAAGGAAGAATCATGATGTGTGTGTATGAACAGTACAGTTAGGATAAATATGCCATACTTCTGCATAATTCTATGAGAAGCAAGATTTGCACTAATAGTGGTTGAACAAGATATTATGTTGGCTTCTAGTACCATGGACAACCACTAGGAAAATAAGGTACAAAGTATTAATTATTGAATCTGTGATATAATTCAGGTATAAAAGATAAGTAGACAGCTACACTCTCTTAATTCACTTTTCAGAGACATCTACTATAAAAATGTCTGTAAGTATAATATCATGTATGCACCATGTACAATATCAAGACATTACAAAAACATTTTTCAATGTATTAATTTGTCAAATCTGTCCTGTTAATTTGTCTTGAAACTGTCTCATTGCTATTTGTTCTTCAGTAAAAAAATAAAATAAAATACCCAAAAAGCTTTGCTCACCTTATCTCAAGGCAAACCTATTCCACCCTAGATTCATGAACCATGACTTAGTGGACTCTTAATAGAAATATGCTCAATGGGCTGAGTATTTGAGATAAAAAGAAATTGATGTGTCTAATTTGTGAGCTTTAGTTTCAATTGAAAAATGGAGAAGAGACATCATAATTCTCCTTCCTATATATACAAAGTAGAAAACCATAAACATAGCAACTTAAGTGAAGTTACCCTAACATTCAGAGAGGCCTCATTTTGATGGATACCTATGAGTGCTTGCTCTTACCCTTCTGGTGCACAGGTGTGATGGATTTCCTATCAGAGTTCTTTTTTTCATCTTCATAGGATGTTTCACTGGTGAAGAGCCAATGGAACTCTCTTGACTCAGAGACACAGAAGCAGAGACTGAAAAGATGACAGGAGAACCAGGGGTCGATCCTGATTATGTCTCCTGCTTCTGTTCACCCCAGCTGCAAATCTCTAAACTGGCAGTCTCACTTCCTGTGCTGGAATGTGCTGAGCTCTTTCTGTGAGTTCTCTTCATGACTCTCCTCTATGCAAATGGCAGCGATGAAGAAGCTGGGGTGTGCAGTGTTTTTGGAGGAGAGCGCTTGGCTCAGTGACATTTGCAGCCTGTTGCCAACTACTAAATTGCAGCATGGCTGGCCAGGACTGAGGATACCTGTTACAGAAAGACCTCTTAACAAGAGAAGGCGTGCCAAAGAAATAGCTCCTTGTCAGAAACAATTAACAGAGTTAGAAAATGGTGATGGTAGTGGGTAACCTTCTGCAGTGCTAAAGATGAAGAGTATTTATATAATTTTATTGCTAAATGCTTAAGAATGTAATGTAAGATGTTCCAGAAAACATAAATATTTTGTCCCTAGGAGTCAGAGCCAGAGATTAGGAAAGGATAGATCAGGTCTTAATGAAGGAAAAGAAGGTGATGGTAGCTGCTGGCAGCAATATCAACACTAATGTTAACAGAGCCTTCTGCTTTATTGAGCACTTACTTTGCATCAGACCCTGTAATCACTTCACTTGTATTGGCTCGTGTACTCTTCATAACCACCCTGCTATTGCTCACCACATTTTGTAGATAAGCAAACTTTGTGTAATTAAGTTGCCCAGTATCACACAGGCAGGATAAAGTAAGCCTAGGATGTAGACAAAAGCTTGTCTGGTTCTAAATCCTCTTAATTTTCCACTGTGCCAAAAGGCTGAGTCATGAACACATGACATCATTTTGATTCCTTACAAACTTAGTAATTTTGCAAGAGTTGCTCATGCAGGTACTGTAAATCACATTTGGTCAAGCCATGGCTCATGGGAAGTTGATTGGACTCTGCATCAGACACTGTAATCTAGAGTTGCCTTAAACTTCAGATCAGTGAATCTCTGTTGAACCCTAGGGGGACACCGAGACAATTGGACATTAGGAATGTGCTAAGCTTCCTATAATATTTAAGACAAGCACCCAGCTGCAGTCAAATCCATATTGAGAAATTCTGCTATAGAAGACAGACATGGACACATGCGCAAGCACCTAGCTCTCAACTTGTCACAACCAGGACATTCCTCAGCTTGTGGCAATTCATTCATTGAACACATGGTATTTGACACCAAATGTCAGCACAACGTGACACAATGTCTATGGACATATGTCCACATTCATATTATTTTAAAACATGAAATGACAGGATTTAATATTTTGTCAAGTTACAGTTTTTGGTGCATAAAAGGGAATTCCAGCAGAGCAGTCAACACAAATATTTTTGAGTCTGCAATAAATAAGGCTAGCTATTATGTGCTTTACGAAAGGTAAGGAAGGGGGGTGACACATTGAAATAAGTGCTTTTCTGGCAAGCACAAGGGCCTGAGTTCAATCCTTGGTTTCACCCCCCAAAAAAGGAGATTAAAGAAGGCCTATGAAACATTTACCAGTTTGGGGTTTGCTACTGGGAATCAAGCCCAAGGCTGCTCTCTCATGGAGGTATACTCAGCCAATTTTACCTTTTTGTTCATTTTTTAGTTTTTTAATTTTGAGATAGGGTTACTCAGTAGGACTTGAACTTACCATCCTCTTGCCTCAGTCTCCCTCTATGCTTGGATTATGGCCATTTGGCATTTTATCCCACTTAGGTACTAACTTTTTATTTGATGTTAAATCCATTCTTATTCTGCATCTCTTCACAGTAATGCTGTGTTTTTGTGAAATGAGTTTTCTACAAAGTACAAAGAGGTTTTCTATAGACTTAAGATGTTTGTTTTAAATGTATTCACAAAGAATATTGACTAGTAATCTTCAGTTTACTTGTTGGTTATTGAAAATTATATTTGGGTTGTATTGGAGTGTGGGTTGTATAGAATGATATGTATTGTCTTGCAAACTAAATGATGTTCATCATAAGAGTAAGTGAGCTCATCTATCTTGTATTTATTAGGCCATTGACTAAAACTTCTCTAAGCTTATCATCATTATATGAGCCTGTGTGAGATCAGAAGAAGCAAGTTAACAGCATTTTCCGAAAGTCTTGTGCTTGCCATTGATTTATATAAGCAAAAATTCAAATGTGCCTCAAAGAGATTAATTTTGTGAGATACTTCACAATCTTTCACAGAACTAGAAATTCAATAGTTAGAAGATTAAAACCAGACACAATTCTTAACTATGGAGCTGTCTGACAAAGGAGATGACACTTGAAAGAATAATCACCTAGAGGATGAAAATTCCAACCGCTATAACTACAATGAAAAAGTCAGAGTTCAATGAGTGACCCAGAGATGGGACCAGGCTAACTGGAAACTTCCCCACAAAATGGCATTTGAGCTGAGAATTCACTGGTGTTCAGAAGTTAGTCCAGGCAAAGGGAAAAGCAAACCAGGAAGCCTGGGTAGGACACAGTTTGGCAGGCAGTGTGCCTGGAGCTGAGGAAGCATAGTGAGTAGTGGCATTTGCAGAGCAGGCAGGGACTGCACATTACAAATACTGGTAGGCTGCACATCGAAGCCTACTGAGTGTTAATCTTGCAAACCATGTGGTATAATGAAATTATCCAAATCAAAGAGGCAAAGGGAGATGATATGCCTTTTGAGCAACTCCCTCTGGCAACTGAATGGTAAATGGCCCATTTCAGGAGCAGAGCAAATGCAAAGAGACTACCCTAGAGAAAACATTTACCAGCCACTATGGTGATGGCATGGAGTTAGCGATGATGGAGAATGGGATGGTGACAATGGCCAGTAGAAGAAGATTGGCATGCTCAAGAAAGATTTTGAAGGTAAAATGTACAGGGCTTTACATAATAAAGTGGCTATGATGGGGACAGATAATGCCAAAGTATGAAGTGTTTCTTGCTGCATTTTGAGGCTTATGTCTTGTACACTGGAGAATGCAGGCAACGTGTTTCAATTGGTAGGAGTTTTGGGGTATACCTTCCCTATCAAGAAAGAAAGCAGTCAGCCAAATATCTCAGCAGATTAAAGCGCCTGCAAGCAGGTACAGGAGCAGGGGGTTCAATCCCACCTGCAGTGCTGGCCCTACCCCTGGAGTGGGCTGAGATGGCAATTGAGACTGGGCATGCACTTTGTAGATACAGGGTTTTGGGCTAAGTCCTGAGAAGACTTGACTAACCTTGTCAGATACAAAAGTTACATTTCTTGTTATATAGGTCTTGCTTTATCTTGGTCTGACCATACAGTAGAAAAGTATAGAAATGAAGTATGAAAAGTGAAGCCATATTAATATGCTGAGTTGTG
The DNA here is from genome assembly GCA_004027165.1 of Ctenomys sociabilis. Classification (NCBI taxonomy): domain Eukaryota; kingdom Metazoa; phylum Chordata; class Mammalia; order Rodentia; family Ctenomyidae; genus Ctenomys; species Ctenomys sociabilis. Next base: position 129,230 of record PVKA01001696.1, read on the forward strand.
AAAGGCTCAAGTCAACAACATCTGACCTTGCCAGTCCTATGGATAACCCACTACTATTATGGACTACTGGACTATATTGGACTATTTTGCTGAATTCACACACCTACAATATTTTAATAAGAATGGAATACCCATCTCTAACAAAACTAAACAAAAAAAGGCGATACAAAGGAAGGACCATTTTGTATCTGTATATACAAAATAGTTAGGATAGATATACAGCTACTTTCTCTTAATTCAATGAAAAGAAAGATTTGTGCTAATAGTGTTTGGAGAGGATATCTTGTCCGCATCATGCACCATGAATAACTACTACAAAGCCAACAATATGCAATGTATTAATTGTTGTAACTCTCCTACCAACCTGTTTTGAAGGTGTCTCATTGCAAATTTTTTCTCAATAAAATTAATGAAAAAAAAAGAGAGAGAGAGAGATACTGGTTATGGTGGTACACTCCTGTAGTCCCAGCGCTTGGGAGGCTATAAACAGGTGCATCACTATGAGTCTGATCTAGTAATGAGACCCTAAACACCCTGTAAATCCTTCCCTAAAATACAAAAAGAGAGAAAAAAAATAATTTAAAAATTGTTTATCTTTTATGGCCAAATGCCTAACATGGCCTTTAGTCTACATTAAATAGCCATCTGCTCTAAAACAGAAGGGTAAGTCTGAGACATCTGAATATTTAACTGAAGGAATTTGAGCACTGCCAAATCCCAAGTCTCATGCAAGCTTTTCTATCTCATTCTTGCTGTATCAGTCATGATATTTACAACAAAAAGGAAAAATCTACTGAAAGGCAAGATTCTCCTCAGTGGGCACACTGGTCAGTCCTTACTGGCTGTCTGCTTTAGCTATTAATTTGCCCCAAACAGCTTCTGGACTGAGTCTGTGAGGGACCCGCTGCCAAGATCAGCTATCTAAGGCTCACGCATAGTTTTGCTTTCTGGATGTGACATCACAGAGCCAAGAAAGAGTACAGAGGGGCAGAAGCACTAGCCTGCAGGGAAAGGGAAGTTGACAGTAGCCATGAGTCAAGGAAAGGTGCAGGAATGATGAGAGGAAAGGCAAGAAACACGAGTCAAGTTTGCAGAAGGCTGAGTTCCAACATGCATCGAGGTAAAGAGCTGCCGCTCTTCAGGGACCAGCAGATGTGTCTGAAAGAACTTCAGCATCCGACCTCAGTTCCAACCCAGCTGGGTAGGAGATGAGCATCAGTTAAGTTGCTTCTCCTCCCACATCCTCAAGTTCTTTTGAAATCATAGAAAGCCTCTTTTCTGCTTGAGCTATCCTGTGCTGTTGAAGCAAATGTGCCACACGGTTTGGGAACCCCTTGCCTTGGACCCTGATCTAATTTCAAGGAATGAAAGGCTCTAGATCAAAGCTTATCTCTGGGAGTTTTTCTTCTCATTTCCACTCCCCGACTCTCCTACATGAAAAGTGCATAAGCTCCTGAAAGCCCCCAGACTTGAGGACAATGCAGTAGCTGGCCTACCTTCCCCATTGGCCAAAGGCAGAGTGGCTGAGGCAGACATTTAAATGGGCTTTCCTAAGTACCACGTGCTCCTGTCTCTGAGTCAGTGGGTGAGGTCACCGGGTGTCAGTCACATGCATAATGAACTGTTAGGGATTTTAAACAACGTCCCCCCATTTGTTAGTTCATCTGTTAAAATTAGATTTCTGCCTGAAATGGATTAGTGACAATACTCCTGGACTTTCTTCCAAAAGCCATAAAGATGGCCTTTTGAATTTAGAAAAATGCTGAAATTGTTGGAAAGTTTTATTAAGCCATTTAGAATTTAAAACAGCAGCTTACAGCAAAGCAGTTAGGGAGTAAACAGCATCTCAGGATGTTTTCCAGTTCCTTCATGAAGCAATAACTCAAAACCTTGTCACATTTGAAAAAGTAGGCTGAATGAATGTCTAAACATTTTAAGTATCTTTAAGGAAAATACTTCTCCATTGGGAATAATGAGTCCAATGTTAAATTACACAGTTACTTGGTGAGCTTTATTGCAGTATCTTAGACATGGGGCATATCTTAGAAGTAATCCCTCAGTCTTTTCCCCAAGTCAGTGAGAAGGAATATTTCACAGATTTCTGTTGAAAAATTTTAGAATCCAATTACATCCACTATAAGCAAAATGTGGTCTGTGCTTCACTATTCATTGCTTATGTCTGTCTGTATCTATTCTGGCTCCAAACAACATTGTTGGGGAATTTATTTGGAGGCATTGTTCTCCTGGGGAATCTTTAGCCCTTCTCCCATCCAAGGGTGCAATAGGGCTGAGGCTGATGGCTCCGAACTTATAATCACGACCTGGTCTTTTGGGTGGCCAGCCCTTATCTGGATGCCCAAGATGCATTGCCTTAGTGTGGAATATGACTTTATAATCCAGCAAATTGCAAGGGACTTGGTTAAGCCCCCTGTGGGAGGAACTAGAATCAAGGACTGAATTTGTATTAGGATAAACGGTGCCCCTAGGACCCTGTTGCTTAGGAAATTATCAAAGGGTTTAGGCATTGTGTTCTGAAGTCTGAAGACAGGGACCAAGCCCAAATCTCTTCTTGCTTCACAGTACCATAGATATGTAACTGGATGGATGAGTACATGGCTGGTTAAGGTGAACTGTGAGCTAAAAATGTTTCCTATAATGACGCAGCACAACTGGTTTCACTTCTCAATCCTAATCTTAAATATTTTTCTTAAGGATGAATAAGAAAATGAGTTGCTTATGTCAAAATTAATGTTTTTGTTATAGGAAATGACTATTCTCTTTTACTTCTAGAAATTATATCTCCTCCCTTGAGTCCTTACAAGACCCTATGTTTTGTAAATCCATTTGTCTTTATGATGTTTTGCCAAAGGCAATAAGGAGGCTCTTGCTACCTAATCTATGTCTTTAAAAAAACTTTGCTCTTATTTTGAAATAATTCAAGATTTATACAAACAATTCAAACCCTGAGGGGACTTCACTGACCTCATCAGAAACAAAAGCTACATCTTTTGGTATATAGGTCTTGCTTTATTTCCGTCTTAACCATCCAGCAGAAAAGTATAAAAACGAGGTATGTAACACAGGGCCACAATAATAAATTGAGCTGAAAATGGCTATAGTCAACAACTTCTTCAGATAACTCACTACTGTGGAATGCTGGACCGTGTTGGATTGTGTCGCCCAGTTCAGGCACCTAAATTGGTTGAATGACAATGGAGTGCCCATCTTTGACAGGTGTAGACATAAAAAGGGGTATACAAAAGAAGAATCATGATGTGTGTGTATAAACAGTACAGTTAGGATAAATATGTCGTGCTTCTGCATAATTCTATGAGAAGCAAGATTTGCACTAATAGTGGTTGAACAAGATATTATGTCAGCTTCTAGTACTATGGACAACCACTAGGAAAATAACAAGGTAGAAAGTATTAATTATTGAATCTGTGATATAATTCATGTATAAAAAATAAGTAAACAGCTACACTCTCTTAATTCACTGATTAGAGACATCTGCTATAGTAATGTCTGTAAGTATAATATCATGTCCAATATCACCTTGGACAATACCAAAACATTATGAAAACATTTTTCAATGTATTCATTTGTCAAATCTGTCCTGTTAATTTGTCTTGAAACTGTCTCATTGCTATTTGTTCTTCAATAATTTTTTTTAAAAAAGCTTAACAAAGCATTTCTCCATGTCCTTTACCTAGATTCTCAACAAATTTTAAAAATTCACAAATTCACTTACCTATGTGTCAGCCACTTATCACTTATGTACCACCTCTTCACAAACACACATTGACTTTATTTAATGTTTGGATAAAGGGTGCAGTATGATATGATTTCATGCATTTTCTTCTGTAATCAACATTCAATGATCAAAATTCAGAAATTAATGTTGCTTCAATGCTATTATCTAATCTGCTGGCTTATTAAAAGTTCCCTGGTTGTCCCACTAAATGCTAGACTCTTGAGCCAATACCTAATACAGGATCACAAATGGTATTTGGTTTTCATGTCCCTCTAACCTATCATGTCCCCTTGTCTTCCTTCAGTCTGTAGCAGTCCTCAGCCTTTCTTTATCTTTTGTAATCTTGACACATTAGAAAGTACAGACCAGCTATTGAGTCAAATGTCCCTTAATTGGGGTTTGTCTGAAGTTTTCTCCAGTTAGATTCAGAAAATTCAATCTTGACAGGAAAATCACAGCAAAGATATTGTGTCCTGCTCAGTGCAATGTATCATGAAGAACGTGATGGTTTATTCCACTTTTCTGAGATGTTACCCTTAATTGCAGCAATGTGGTATCTTCCAGCCTACCTCACTGTGAAATAATCATTTTCTTTTATTGTAATGAATCAATAATTTTTAGGGAGATGCTTTTTTGTGTGTGGCTGGCCCCACTCACCTGGGGGCAGGGCTGGAGTGGCATGTGTGATGTGGACGAGGGATTGAGCCACCATCCCTGTGTGCTTGCCTAAGCTTGCCTATGAGGGCGCTTTAGACCGCTGAGCTATCTCACTGGCCCCAGAGAGATACTTTGAAACCATACAAATATTTTGTTTCTCACTGCAGTTTCACCCACTGATGTTCATTAGTGCTCCTTGCCTGAGGCAGTTATTACTGTTGTGGTTTCTAAGGGTGCTTTCCTAATTCTGTCTTTCTTGCTATATTTATTAGGTGGCATTCCAATGTATCTTTTCCATCCATGTCCTCATTGCCTAGATCAGTCTGGTCCAGAGAAGACATTATTTTGGGTGAATTGTTTTACTTGGTTACTCAGTGTTATTGTTAGAGCATTAGAAACAAAGATGTTGCTCTAAAGAAGAAAACACACAGACATACTAGAACGTGCTGCTCAATAAACCTTAAGTGGGTTGTGACTTAAATGGGGCTTTAAAAATTAACATGAGTGAAGGCATTGTTTAGAAGTTCTCAGAATACATAAACTGTGGTCCACGAACCCTCTCCTAAGCAAAGTAAAAGCTTCAGCGCGAGGCCTTCCACCATCTTCCTGAGTCACATCTGGCACCTTTTTTTTTTGTTCTAGATTAGTACATCCCCCAGGTAAAACTTAGTGTTGTGATGGCCCAGCCGAAGAGGAGAGGACAGCTTCATTTTACTCCCTCTGATCCTTAGCTTCTTGCTTTTTCATTTCTCCACAGCCTTCTGACAAACAAAGCCTATCTGTTTGCAGCCTTTATTTTTCTTTGACTCTACAGAGATGGGCATATTGTCCCATTTAGGTAGACATGTTAAAAATCGTAAGAAGGATTACACGAAACTGTACAACCAATGATACCCACAACTCCCTTGGGCTTGGCAGACACCATCCTCTCTGTTCTCATGCTCCTTAGACACTGTTTTTTTGTCCTAACTTTGACCCTCACTGATGAGCAGTTTCCCTCATGACTCAGCAGCCTTTACCTTCACCCCTCTGGGGTTTTGCATCTGGGCAAGTGGCTCTCTTTCTTGGCCAGCCTCTGAGCTTTCTTCCTGGAATCCTCCACCGCCACATCTGTCAGCTTGAGGTCTGTGACCCCATCTGGCTTCTCTCCTGGGCCACTGGCCCTCTCCCAAGGACAGCCAGAACTCCCAACTTAATGATCTAGGGTCACATTGCTTCCAGTCCATCCTGCATTAATAGGGGGGAAAAATCCATCTTACTTCTGGTTCTCCAAAGAAGTTTGAACCTCTCAAAAAGAATTTATACCAAGAAATAATGACAAAATAGAGACCCCGTAGTTAACAAATAGCTTTAAGGGATCCTGAATTGTGTTTTAAATTTAATTTGGAGAACAAATTATGTAAATGCCCAAACTAAGCCTCCTAGGACTCACAGTAGGGATCAGTACACCAACCATCAATTTTTTCCTGTAGGAAAAAATGTTATTATCAGCAAGATAATAACATTTTTGAATTTTGAATACTGTCTTGTCCAGTCTCATAGAAAAGAGGTCCAGGTGTGGTCTTACAATCTCACAGGACTCCCAAACCAATGAAGTTCAAGGGTGCATGTGGGCTATCCACAGACAAATCTTCTAGATTTCACACAAATTCTGGAACAGAGTAAGTGATCCAATGAAAAATGTACTTCAATGTTCTCAGAACATAAGTTTGCAAAGCTTTGGAAAATACTCAAAATTCCAACATCTGGACATCAGAACTATAGCTTTAGAACTAGAAAGCTAGTTCTAATCACATGCATAGAGACAACTTTCATGGAGTATTAGAAACTTACAGCTATTAAAGAAACAGCAAAGTAAACTACCTGGTAAGTATCCAAAATTGGTTATTTCCTATATTCTTGGAAGGACTGAGGAAGAATTATAGTTTATTACCCATACATAATTACAGAGCAATAGATCACCAGAAGATTGAGAAAAGATGATAAAGAGCACAGATGTTAAAGTAAGCAGATGTCTTGAGTAATTTTGAAATGATTGCATTATTTTTAATGAAACATATCAGGGATATAATTGCTGCCTGATTTCGGCATGCACTGAGTACTTTTTATTATTTTAGATGAAATTATGAAGTTATCAATTACACTTACTTTTTTTGGTTTTATATTTTAGGGAAGCTAAAGGGTGTTCGGGTTCTCTCTACTAGATCAGACTCATAGTGACCTGCCTGTTTATAGCCTTTCAAGAACTGGGATTGAAAGCATGTACCACCACACCCAGTCGCAATTGCTGCCCCAACATCCCCTGGGGGTCGGGCTGGCAAGGCAGGCCTGGGGATTGAACTAGGCTTACTAACTTTGAAGCTTTGGAAATGTACTTTAAAGCCTACATCTATCTCCTATCTAATGTGAGAGCATTACTTATCATATGATATCATTACTTAAGGCTAAATGAAAGATGACACATCTTTGAAAATTATATTAACTTATTCTTTATTTTCTCTTTTTGTCCATCTGGTTGTAGGTAGAATTCTAATAGTGGTTACCAAGTTTCCACCCCTCAATATTTGGAAACTGTGTTACAGTAGTCCCTGATTGTTATGTTAAATGGCTGTTAAACGGTTGTTATTAAGATAGAAAGATGGCATGGGTAGATCCCATGTAATTAATATGAGCCCCTTTATATAATAACATTTTCTCCCCTTGGCAACAGAAAAGGAATATGAAGATGTCCAGGAGATTTTCATCATCATAAATGCATGCTGGCTTTGAAGCTACAAGAAATGAGAGGTAGAGTCTTCCCTTCTGAAAGCTAGAGCAGAAATGAGAAGTTTTCTTTCACAGCCACAAGAAGCTGGATACCTCAATGTCAGGGAACTTAGGAACAGATTCTTCTAAAGATTCACTAAGTTGGTTTTTCTTCTGTACATTGGATCATAAAGGGATGACAAAAAGAGAAACTCATGAAATCCACAGAGACCTCCAAGCTCAGAGAGACATGGGTTTTGTTTTAGGCCTTAAAGACTTGTGGCAAACTTGCAAGGCAGTTATGGAAAACAGACCAACCCTCCTTTTTCCTCTACTAATTGCTCATTTTTGGCATTATATGTGTTAGGCATTCCTTCAGCCACTCTATAAAAATCAGAGCATTCAATTTGAAAACATCACTAGGAAGTAAACTTTGCATCTCCCTTTTCACAAAGTGGGTATGGGTTTATATAATTCAGAAACCACACATTGACTCTAATCTTCCCACAGCATCTCACTGCTTTGATCATATCCTACTTCAGGTAAGATTTGGACGCTACTCCACCCACATGAATAAAGAAAGTAAAAAGCCTTGGTGGAGGAGAGAGATGAGTGACATGAAGAACTTTATTACAGAGCTTGTCATGTAGATTGTGCTGAGTGAAAACCTACACCATGGGCCCTGGGAAGCACTTGGAGATTTTGGAAACACCTTATTATCACTGTCCAGCCTGTTCTCCCTGCAGTTGCTCAGAACCATGTTGGCATATTCAGCCAGAAGTCCTGGCTCTGCTTTAAAGTCCCTAAGAAGAAACTGGCACAATGATAACCACTAGTATTCACTCAGTCTTTATTTTGTTGGGGCATTACTTACTCTTCCAATCTACCCTCTCCTTTGTCCAAGGTACTGCTTTGTTAAACCTTATTGGAACCTGAGGTAGAGTGGAGCAAATGGTTGTTCTGACTTTAATAGAAGCATACACATCAACACTATTTTTGAAATCTACTTCATTGATATCTCATTATTAACTGTCAGGTTGACAGTTTCTCTTTATATGCCAATTACTTTAAATAATTCTTTTTATATTTTAATAATTTTATTGAGAAAGAAGTGGCAATAAGAAAGTTTCAAAACAGGTTAGTAGTACAGTTACAATAACTGATATACTGCATATTGTTGTCTTTGTAGTAATTATTACTAGTATAAGATACAGACATAATATCTTGTCTAAACACCATTAGTTCGAATCTTTCTCAGTGAACTAAGAGGAAGTAGCTGTATATTTATGCTATTATGTATACACAGATATATAGATTTTTTATTACAAAGTCATCCATTTATACCCCTTTTTATTTACTTTTGTCAGAAACATGTATTCCATTGATATTCATATATTGTAGGTGCATGAATTCAGCAGAGCAATCCAATACAGTCCAGTAGTCTATAATAGTAGTGGGTTATCAGCAAGATTGACAGTGTAAGTTGTTGACTTGAGCCTTTTACAGCTCAGTATGTTAAGATGGCTTTACTTTCTATACATCGATTTTATACTTTTCTGTTGGATAGTTAAGACCAAGATAAAGGAGCCACCAAATCATCGTCCGACCCAGAGCACAGTCCCGGCATGTGAGTGAGACTGCCTGGGGCCACCGGATCTTGCAGCAACCCAGAGCACAGGCCCAGTGTGGAACCATTTAGCAGAACTCCCTGCAAAGAGGCTGCAGGCAAGACCCACCCAGTTGGTGCAGGAGCAGAACATCTTGCCAGAGTGACACAAAGGGTTCATCTACAAGGCTGTAGCAGGAAGAAGTGGAGCACAGCAGCCAGACCCAAACCACACCCACCTGGAGGAGACTGAACTTCATAGATCTGGACCTGGTGCTAAGGTAAATAACTCTGTCTAAGCTCTACATGGAAGGTTAAAAGTCAGTGGTATACAAAATGACAAAGAGAAGGAACAAAAAGCAGTCTCAGGCCCTGAGTCTACCCACTACAAATGAAGAAGACACTAGCATAGAAGGTATTGGAAATTATACACCTGAAATCTCTGAAATAATAGCATTGGAAGTAAAGAAACAATTGCAGGAAGGTATAGAAGAGATCAGATCAGAAATAATTTCTGAAGTAAAAAAGTAGTGATAAGTATAATCAAAGAAGTACTAAGTGCTTCTAAAGAATACACTGATTAAAAAAAATAGAACAGATTATAAAAATGATAGAATCCCTGAATAAGCAATATAGGAAAGAAATAGAATGCATGAAACAGATTCAAAATGATATACAGGAAATTAAAACCTCAATCACAAGCTGGCAAATTCATTTGAGTGAAAGTTAATATAGGCTCTCTGACCTTAAAGACACCATTGCAGCTAATGAAAAAGTAAGCAAAGATCTCTTAAGAACAACTATAATGCAGGAAAAAATAATTCATCACCTGCAAGATGATGCAAAGATGAACAATGCGAGACTAACAGGCATCAATGAGAAGGAAGGCGTCAATACAAATGATATAAAAACAATATGGATGGAAGTAATAGCAGAAAACTTCCCAAATATGGGGAAACAATCTGACATTCAGGTACCCAAAGCCTATAGAACTCCAAATAACATCAACCCAATGAAAACCACTGCCAGACGTATAACAGTCAAGATCCCAGAAATTCAGCGGTATACTAAAAGCTGCTAAAGAAAAGAAACAGATCACATTTAAAGGAAAACCCATCAGAATAATGGCAGATTTCTCTTCACAAACCATCGAGTCAAGAAAAGCATGGAGCAAAGTACTTCAAGTCTTGCAAGAAAACAAATTTCAACCCAGACTGATATACCCTGCAAAACTCTCTTTCAGGTATAATGGAGAAGGAAAATACTTCCATGACAAAGAACGACTAAAGAACTTCATGATGACAAAGCCACACCTCCACAGACTACTAAATGATGTTCTAGAGAGGAAGCAAAATGATCACAACCCTGTGAATGAGAATAGAAAGAACCCACCAAATAAGGCAAACAAATAAACACAGGAGAATAAGAGGCATACAATAGTAGTCTTTCAGTTATTCTTTTGTACACAGCAGCAAAATATTTCCATCAGTACACTCTACAAATGGGCTTCTCCTGCACCTTTTGGTCATGATTCCATATGGAGCTACAGGATGGATTTCAAGGAAATTTCTTTAGCTCAGACCCACAAGTGACACCTGGCCACCAGTAAGTGTCATGGTCATTATCCATGTCCACAACACACTAGAACTTTGTGTGATATCCTGTCCCCAAACTGTCATAAGTGATGGTCATTTATTTGTCATTATAGTATTTATCTTATGTTTTATTCTTAGTATTTCTTTATTATTATGAAAACATTTCTCAGTTGAATTGTTTTGAAACACTTAATTTTTAATTAATTAGTATTTAATTTTTCTGAATGTTGCTTATTCTTAATTTTTGTTTTAAGATTTATACAATATCTTTGAATTACAATTTATCTAAAAGACATCATATGATATCTTCTCCTAATATTAGAAATTTTAAAAAGTATATTTCCATTTTCTGCCGACTTTATATTACTTCTTCCTTGTCTTTTATACACACATACATACACATATATATGAAAAAAATACATGTATAACC